>CM033643.1:10326686-10457610 GCA_019512145.1 Engystomops pustulosus | reverse complement strand
ATAGAAGAGAAGTGTGTGGGAGCTGTAGACAGTACAGAGAAGTGTCCTGTGTAGCAGGGAGCTTATAGGACGATCACATGTAATTGCACCTTTCTATTTATCTATCTATGATTGAGTTACATTTTAGGAAAATATTAAAGAACCTCTGTATGACTGCAGAATATATCAGTAATGCATTGCCTTGGCTTTTAAGTTCTATAAAGTTGTACATTATAATTTATATTTATCTGACTACAACTAGACCGGACTATCAGCTATTTTACATTATCGGAGACCAATGATATGAATGTGATCTGTACAGCGCTGTGTAACATGATGGCACTATATAAAGAGTTATTATTATAAAATCTTCTGTAAAAACAAAGTCTTTCGCAATATTTCTATGTTCCAGCGGTCCAAGTTTTTGAGGGTCTGGATCCTGAAGTGAATAAGACAAGAAGTGGGGTCAGTAATAAGTTGATATAAGTTGCATTGGAAAGGGAATTGTGATTCATTTGTAGGGGAAATTCCACATTATATTTCTTTTGCTGAAAACATGTCTATCAAACTCTGGATCATGTGCTGCTCTCCACACAGTTGCAGAATCAGTTTTTTTGTGGTATTTCAGAAAAGGATCTGAGATGATTAACCCTTTAGGTTACAATTTCAATCTTCAGAGTCTTCATTATAAATAGTTTCTCAGTGCACCTAGGACATGTTTTTATATGATATTAATCACTGTGTAAAGGGGTATGCCGAAAACTTTCCCTCAAAGAAAGTAAAAAAAAATGTAACAAAAAACATTTTCATCTTTTAACTGTTATGTCCTTCCAAGGCCGAGTGGATGACTGTTGTGTCACCTTGTGTGGCTGGTGCACTCACACACCAAGGTTAAAGATTTAGGGCAGCTATGCAACCCCTTCTGATCAGAGTGCATCCCTGGGGATGAAAGGCATCTTCACCTGATGGCAGGGCTGCATCTGCCATGTGGCGGGATGGTGTCCACACCTCAGGCAGCAGATTGCAGACGCCCTTTTAGGGGCGACATAAGACCACGACGTCATCACACATGTCGGCCTGTGTCACTACACAGTAGACACGGCTGCAGGTGCCAGCGGGAGAGGAGCTGCGGGGGAGCGCTGGGGCTGGAGCCTGCAGGAGAGTAGAAGATTTATTATTTTTCTGGGTGTCATGGCTATGTATACTCGGGGAGAGGCTATGTATACTGGGGAAGGCTGTGTATACTGTGGGAGAAGCTGTGTATACTGGGGGAGGCTGTGTATACTGTGGGAGAAGCTGTGTATACTAGGGGGGCGGAGGCTGTTGTAATACTTGTGGGAGAAGCTGTGTATACTAGGGGGGAGGCTGTGTATACTGTGGGAGAAGCTGTGTATACTAGGGGGGAGGCTGTGTATACTGTGGGAGAAGCTGTGTAACTAGGGGGGAGGCTGTGTATACTGTGGGAGAAGCTGTGTATACTGGGGGAGGCTGTGTATACTTGGGAAGACTGTGTATACAAAAAAAGACAAGAAATACTGACCTCCGCTCCCTTTCATCTTGATCCTGGAGCTGTCCATCACTCGTCTTGACACGCCGGGGTCTCCTAGAAAATAAACATATAATTAGCAGTACGGAGCACGGTAAACACCTCTCACGTGATGTCAACGCCCTCTCCCATGCTCCCAGTTGTGCATAATTAGCAGCCCGGAGCACCGGACATCTTGTCCCTGCACTCCGTGCTGCTAATTATAAGTTTGTTTTCTAGGTGATCCCGGCGTATCCGGATGAGCGGCACTGGGATCAGGGTGAAGATGAGCGGGGGTGAGTATTTGCAGCCTTTTTTTGTGTATTTTAGTGGTAGATTTGTATCTCCACTTATGTTACAGGGGATTGTAAGGAGTTGCAGTATATACGAGGCTACATTAAGAGAAGTGATTTAGGCATTCTGTAGGGTTATGCCACTGTACTACCCTGAGGTCAGAGTGTAAATGTGTACCACACATGTCAGCGATCATCAGTACACCAACCCCCGACATCAAAGCTGCGTACAGTGACCCAAGAGCCCATCTGCCGTGTACTTGTCATTCCCTGCTGGAGGGAATTTCGCTTTTCCACACTGGGGTAAATTATGCTCTCGGCAGATCTTTGAGCATTTCATGGGCAATTTTGATTTAATGAATTGAATGTCTAGTGCAGCGTCATGTTACCTTCTCCTCCGGAGATTAAAGGCCCGGGCCCATGTTTGCCAAGTAGGTCGATGGCTTAAGACATGTCTGTATTGATTAGTTAAGTGATTTAGGGTGTAATACAAGAATTACTTCCCCGAAGGTCACATATGCCCTCCACATGGGACTATAGGCTACAAGCCGCTTCTACTACTGTGCAAACTAATAGCCGCTGTCATGTTATCGTGGTATCCGCAGAGCTGACTCCATCCGTCTCTGGCTTGTTATGTGGTTCTCTAGACTCTTCTAATTGATATATTTTATATTATTTAGTAAATGTATTTAATTTGTTCGTATTGTGCTAAAATAGGTCCGTTAGGACCACAATATCTAAATAGAAGAGCGTGTAGCATACGACCTGCATAGTGACCAAAGCCTCTTAGTGCTTTTGCCTCTATGGCTGGAGCTATGATGGCTACTGCTACTGTTACTCCCCAGGTACTGTCCCTGCTACAAAGTGGTACTACCCAGCTACTGCCCCTGCTATCAAGTGTTACTGCCCAGGTACTGCCCCTGCTACAAAGTGGTACTCCCCAGGTACTGCCCCTGCTATCAAGTGTTACTGCCCAGGTACTGCCCCTGCTATGAAGTGTTACTCCCCAGGTACTGTCCCTGCTATCAAGTGTTACTGCCCAGGTACTGCCCCTGCTATGAAGTGTTACTCCCCAGGTACTGCCCCTGCTATGAAGTGTTCTGACCCAGGTACTGCCCTGGCTATTAAGTGGTACTGCCAGGTAATGCCCTGCTAATGATGGTTACTCCCCAGGTACTGTCCGTCTGCTACAAATGGTACGTCCCCTGATGGTACTTCCGCCCTGCCTACGAAGTGTTATGCCCAGGTCACTTTGAGCGCACTGCTATAAAGTGTTATTGACCCAAGGTTACGCACATGCTATAAACGAGTTTTTTGTTTACTGCCCAGGTATCTGCCCCCTCTATGAAGTGTTACTGACCAATGGTACTGCCCCTGCTCTGACACGTGTTACTGCCCAGGTCTGCCCCCTGCTATGAAATGGTACTGCCGCAGGTAGTGCCCCTGCTATGAAGTGTTACTGCCCATGCTGTATTTCCCAGTTACTGCCTGCTATGAAGTGTAACTGCTCCAGGTACTGCCACTGCTATGAAGTGTAAACTGTCCAGGTAACTGCCCCTGCTTGAATTAAAGCCTCCAGGTGACTAGACCACGCTGCTATGAAGTGTATACTGCCCATATACTGCCCCTGCTATGATTGTACTGCCCAGTACTGCCCCGGCTTAAATAGTGTTACTGCCGAGGTACTGCCCCCTGCAATAAGGTACGTCAGTACCTGCCCTGGGATGAGTTACTGCCGGTCCTGCTATGATAGTGTTACGCCCAGGTACGCCCCTGCTACGAAGTGTTACTGCCCAAGGTCTGCCCCTGTTACAAAGTAGTTACTGCCAGAAAATACTAGTGCCTCTGCTTGAGTATTTTCCTTATCCTGTATCTGGCATCAAGGCAAAATGGAAATCCCCAGGTACTGCCCCTGCTATGAAGTGTTACTCCCCAGGTACTGTCCCTGCTACAAAGTGGTACTCCCCAGGTACTGCCCCTGCTATGAAGTGTTACTGCCCAGGTACTGCCCACTGCTATAAAGTGTTATGCCCAAGGTTACTGCACCATTGCTATCAAGTGTTTGTTTACTGCCCAGGTACTGCCCCCCTCTAGAAGTGTTACTGGACCAAATGTACTGCCCCTGCTTGACAAGTGTTACTGCTCCCAGGTCTGCCCCCTGCTATGAAAATGGTACTGCCGCAGGTATGCCCCTGCTATGAAGTGTTACTGCCCACGCTATGATTCCAGTACTCACTGCTATGAAGTGTAACTGCTCCAAGGTACTGCCCTGCTATGAAGTGTAAACTGCAGGTAATGCCCCTGCTATGAATTAAAGCTCCAGGTGACTGACCCTGCTATGAAAGTGTATACGTGCCCATTACTGCCCCTCGCTATATGTGTTACTGCCCAGTACTGCCCCTGCTTAAATGTTTACTGCCGAAGGTACGCCCCCTGCATAAGGTGTGCATACTGCCCCTCGATGAGTGAGCTGCCATATGTCACCTGCTATGATAGTGTTACTGCCCAGGTACGCCCCTGCTACGAAGTGTTACTGCCCAGGTCTGCCCTGTTACAAGTGTTACTGCCCAAAAACTAGTGCCTCTGCTTGAGTATTTTCCTTATCCTGTATCTGGCATCAAGGCAAAATGGAAATCCTGCCCAGGTACTGCCCCTGCTATGAAGTGTTACTCCCCAGGTACTGCCCCTGCTATGAAGTGTTACTGCCCAGGTACTGCCCCTGCTATTAAGTGTTACTGCCCAGGTACTGCCCCTGCTATGAAGTGTTACTCCCCAGGTACTGTCCCTGCTACAAAGTGGTACTCCCCAGGTACTGCCCCTGCTATACTGTCCCTGCTACAAAGTGGTACTCCCCAGGTACTGCCCCTGCTATGAAGTGTTACTGCCCAGGTACTGCCACTGCTATAAAGTGTTACTGCCCAGGTACTGCCACTGCTATAAAGTGTTACTGCCCAGGTACTGCCCCTGCTATGAAGTGTTACTGCCCAGGTACTGCCACTGCTATGAAGTGTAACTGCCCAGGTACTGCCCCTGCTATGAAGTGTTACTGCCCAGGTACTGCCCCTGTTACAAAGTGTTACTGCCAAACTAGTGCCTCTGCTTGAGTATTTTCCTTATCCTGTATCTGGCATCAAGGCAAAATGGAAATCAAGAGCAATGTTGTGTCATCTCGTGTTGTGAATGAGTGCACTAACACACACGGTTAAGATTGAGGGCAGCTATAGCAACCCCTTCTGATGAGTGCACCCTGGGGATGAAAGGCATAGTCAAGTATGGCAGGGCTGTATCTGCATGTGGCGGGATCTAGATGGCTGTCCAACCTAGGCCATGCAGAATTGCAGGGGACCACCCTTTGAGGGTGGACATTCTAAGGCCACGACGTCACTCACACATGGTCGGCCCTGTGTCACTACACAGGTAGACCGGCCTGCACGAGTGCCAGCGGAGAGAGGGAGCTTGCGGCGGAAGGCTGGGGCTGGCGCCTGCACGACGGAGTAGAAGATTTATCATTTTATCTGGTGTGTCAGGGACTTATATATACTCGGGGAGACGGCTATGTATACGGGGAGGCATGTTTGTTGGGTCCTATACTGTGGGAGAGTGCGTCATATGGGTGGAGGCAGTGTTTAGTACTGAGAGAGGACGAAGCTGTGTATACTAGGGGGGAGGCTGGTAACTGTGGGAGAGAAGCTGGTATACTAGGGGGAGGCTCTGTATACTGTGGGAGACAAGTTGTGTTTATACTAGGGGGGAGGATGTGTATACTGTGATGAGAAAGCTGTGTAACTAGGGGGAGGCTGTGTATACTGTGGGAGGAAGAAGAATTGCTGGTATACTGGGGGGAGGGGCTGTGATATACTTGGGAAGACGTGTATACAAAAAGAAAAGAAATCTGACCTCCGTCGCCTTTCATCTTGATCCTGGGAAAGGGCTTTGTCCAATCACTCGTCTTGACATCGCCGGGGTTACTCCTAGAAATAACAATGATAATTAGGCAAGGAGCCACGGTAAACACCTCTCACGTGATTGAACGCCCCTCTCCAGCTCCAGTTGTGCAATTAGCATGCCCGAGACACGGAGACATCTTGTCCCTGCACTCCGTGTGCATAATATAAGTTTTGTTTTCTAGGTGATCCCGGCGTATCCGGATTGAGCGCACTGGGATCAGGGTGGAAGATGAGCGGCGGGTTAAGGGAGTATTGCACCTTTTTTTTGTGTCATTTAGTGGTAGATTGTATCTTCCACTTATGTACAGGGATTTGTAAGAGTTGCAGGATAACGAGGCTACATTAAGAGAAGTGATTTAGGCATTCTGTAGGTTTGCACCCTGTACTACCCTGAGGTCAGAGTGTAAATAGTGTACAGCACATGTCAGCGATCACAGTTTCACCCACCCCCTAGCATCAAAATCTGGTTACACAGGACCCAGAGCCCATCTGCGTGGTACTTGTCATTCCCTCGTGTGGAGGGAATTACGCTTTTCCACACTGGGGTTAAGATTGCCTCGGCAGATCTTTGAGCATTTCATGGGCTTTTGATTTTAATGAATGAATGTACTCAGTGCAGCTGCATTTACACTTCTCCCGGAGATAAAGGCCCGTGGCCCATGTTTTGCCAGATTAGGTCGATGGCTTAAACATGTCCTGTATTGATTAGTTAAGTGATTTAGGTTGTGTAATAACAAGAATTACGTTCCCCGAAGTACTCACTTAGCCTCCACATGGGGGACTGAAGGCTACAAGACCGCTTCTACTACTGTGGCACTAACTAGCCGCTTCAGGTTAATCGTGGTATCCGCAGAGCTGACTCCACGTGACCCTGGTGACGTTTATGTGGTTCGCTAGAGACTCTTCTAATTGAATTATTTATATTATTTTAGTAAAATTTGAAATTTTAGTTCGTATTCGTGCTAAAAATGAGGGCCGTTAGGCACCACAATACTCTAAAGAGAAGAGCGGTGTACGGCATAACGACCTGCATGAGTGACCAAGCCTCGTTAGTGCTTTTGCCTCTATGGCTGGAGCTATGATGGCTACTGCTAACTGTTACTCCCCCAGGTACTGTCCTCTACAAGTAGGTATACGCCAGCTATGCCCCTGCACTTCAAGTGTTATCTGCCACGTACTGCCCACTGTACTACAAATGTGGTACCCCACAGTACTGCCCTGCTTCAAGTGTACTGCCCAGGGTATGCCCCTGCTATGGTGAAGTTTCTACTCCCACGTACTGTCCTGCGTATCAAGGTTATGCCCAGGGAGTTTTGGACTGCCCTGCTTGCTATGAAGTGGTTATCTCCCCAGGTCACTGCCCCTGCTATGAAGTGTTACTGCCCAGGTTTACTGGCCCTGTGCTATTAAGTGTACTGACCAGGTAACTGCCCCTGCTATGAATGAAGTTACTCCCCAGGTACTGTCCGTCTGCTACAAAGTGTACGTCCCCTAGGTATTACCCCTGCTACGAAGTGTTATGCCCAGGTACTTTTTTGCCACTGCTATAAAGTGTTACTGCCCCAAGTACGACCAATGCTATCAAGATGTTTGTTTACTGCCCAGGTACTGCCCCCTCTATGAAGTGTTACTGGCCTGTACTGCCCCTGCTCATGAACGTGTTACTGCCCAGGTCTGCCCCTGCTATGAAATGTGTACTGCCGCAGGTACTGCCCCTGCTATGAAGTGTTACTGCCCAGTACTCGCCCTGCTATGAAGTGTTCTGCCCAAGTTAACTGCCACTGCTATGAAGTGTAACTGTCCAGGTATGCCCCTGCTATGAAGTGTAAACTGCCCAGTCATCCCGCTGTGTACGTCAGTACCACCGCTGCTATGAAGTGTAACGCCCAGTAATGCCCTCGCATATGGACTCCGTACTGCCCCTGCCTATATTGTTACTGCCAGGTACTGCCCCTGCAAAAAGTGTTACAGTGGCCAGTACTGCCCCTGCGATGAAGTGTTTAGCCTGCCAGGTATGCACCCTGCTATGAAGTGTTACTGCCCAGGTACTGCCCCTGCTACGAAGTGTTACTGCCCAGGTTCTGCCCCTGTTACAAAGTGTTACTGCCAAACTAGTGCCTCTGCTTTGAAGTATTTTTCCTTATCCTGTATCTGGCATCAAGGAAAATGGAAATCCCCTTTAATATTGCATTCTTTTCCAGTGGGAGTAATAGGTCTGACTCTGTGTATGACATGACCCGGGATATAATGAGCTGTGCACCTACATGACATCACATGACCAGGAGACTGTATAGCGGAGCTGCTGTGACACCTGTTTGTGACATACATGCACGGGAGCTGTATAAAGAGTCCGATGCACCGGGTTTCTGTGGACAATAACATGACCAGGGATATAATGAACGGTCGCCCTTGTGACATCACATGACCCAAGGGACTATAATGAGTCGTGACCTGGTGACATCCATGACCAGGGATATAAAGCCGTGTGGCCACCTCGTGTACGTCACATTGAACCAGGGATATACTGACCGTGCACCTACGTGACATTACATGATACTTGCGGGATTTATTAATGACCGTGCACCTACGTTACATAATACCGATTATGTCAGCGTGCCTACGTGACATATGCCAGCCATACATTTGGCAAGCTCTGTACAGCGCTGCGTAATCTGTAGGCACTATATAAAGAATTATAATTATTATTATAATGAGCCATGCACCTGCGTAACATCACATGACTAGAGATATAACCAGTTGTGTAACTGTGTGACATCACAGCACCACAAATATATTGAGCTGTGCACCTGTGGGACATCATATGACCAGGGATATAATTGAGCTCGTTGCAACTGTCGTGTGACGCATGAATGTGATAACAAGAATTATACGAGCCCGTGGAACCTGTGATTGTGTGACATTCATAAAGGACAAGGAGACTATAACGAGCCGCTCTGGCACAGGTTGTGTGACTTTACACGATTACCAGGGATATTTTGTAACAGTGTGCACACTGTGTGTCATCAACGGACCAGGGATATATAGACGAGCTGTTGCAGCTGTTGTGTGACATCACATGACCAAGGGTCATAACGAGCTGTGCACCTGTGTGACATCACATGACCAGGGATTTAAGAAGCTGTGCACCTGTGTGACATCACATGACCAGGGATTTAACGAGCTGTGCACATGTGAAGAAAACAATTTAAGCTTCCCAGTGATCGACAACAAGCAGAGAACTAGAAAACCATGAGGAATTGATACAGAAAGTAAATTGTAGAACTGTATATTTTTCACAAACAATATCAATTATTCGATGAAAGTGGAAAACCCTTTAAATACAACTTTAAAACATCAAATTCTTTAGAGCTAAATCTCCAAGAATATAGAAGGACATCATTGTGATCCTGGCACTGTCCTTCCTAACAGGACGATGGTCGTGTATGGGCAAAATCCTCATGACAGGTTCTCTTTAAGAATGATGATAACGTTTCCAATAAATTGATCCCAAAAAACAAAGGTTGGAACCTGATGGACATCTGTCTCTTCTCAACCTAACAAACTACAAGCAGTGGAAGGAGTTTTCTGGAGGAAGATATATCCTTAGGCAACCCGCTTTGTCTTCATTAAGCCATCTCTAGCGTTAGCCCTTAATCTATTGGACTCTCATGTATAAAAAGTATTTACAACCTTTCTTTTTTAATAAATGGATATAAAAGTATCTCTTCTTCTTCACAGACTGGATTATAGGAAGATCTGTATGGGAGATTACGTCCTATTATCTGTAACAGAGCAACACAATCACGAGAGTCTCTGGATGGTCTCCAGCCCCAACGATTGTAAAGCCTTGGACTTGCAGACATATTTCTTGTCCTCTCCTCGAAGGCTCTGACATGCTCCTTTCTTTTTTTTTGAGGTCCCTGTTGGCACCTACATATTGTGTTTTTTGAACGTTCAGCTGGTTTCTGGTATTCATTTTATAAATCATCGACCATGTTTTTGAGGTATGACATGTAATGAGGAACATATGCGCTGCAATAAAAGCGGTTTATGCAAATAACAAAAAAAAAAAAAAAAAATGGAAAGATTTCCCTCCGTGATGTGATGCAGATAACACAACGCTCTTATGTTAAGACATTAAAGGTGCCACGCTGACATATAGTCCCATTGTATGGATAATCCCTGGCGTTCAAAGTAAGAACTTATTAAACGCACGTGAAAACTTGGCTGCAGGTTGGAGGATAAGTTTTGTTATTTTTTTCACTCTTAATAGGTTTTTCTTTCTTGATAGAAGTGTTCAACTTTATGTCAGAAACGCAAAAATATATTGTCCTGGGCCTCGCGCTGTTATGTCTACAGAGATGTGAAAGGGGGGGATAGAACCTAAAGAGCAAATTTGTTTTTCATTGCGTTTACACTTTTGGCGTTTCGGATTAACCCTGGTCACATGACCGAGATGTATCGGGAGAAGGAAGTGATCTCCGTGCATTGGCCTGAAGCTGTAATGGGAGCTTGGTTCTACCGGAAGAGGTGGAGTATCTATTACGTAGAGGGGAGTAACTAGGAGAGAGTTATGCCCCAAACGCGTCAGCTTGTCTGCATATAGAAACGAAAAGTAAAGAGACAACGGAGGGCGGCGCCTCAGGTGATATTGTCAGGTAAAGCGAAATAAGATGGTTCCCAAGTGGGTGCTTACCATAAGCCTCCTTGGCTAGTATGCATATAGTTGTTGTATCCGAGCTACGGATCTTCTGGTGAATCCACGTCCGAACACGGTCAGCTGCTCCACTAGCCCAAAAAAGGAACGGTTCCAGAAATGGAGCCGGTAGTAACTGATAAATCAATATTTGGTCAGCTAGAATGCACGGGCGCTAACCATCGGTGTGTGGAGTGACTACAGCAGTGAATACTGACTTGACTCCAAAAAGATTTTTTAAAAAAAAAAAAAGTAATTTCTTATTTATTAATAAAATAATCAAATAAAAAATAAAAATTAAATAGTAAAAAGAATGCATGAAATTCCTCTAACGCGTTTCGGGTCGGACGACCCTTTCTCAAAGACAGAAGAAAGAGTCGTGTGCCAGGTTGGATGATGGGCCACATGTCTCTGCGTGCCCCATAGCAGCTGCACTGGCTTCTACCAATGTAGTAATTTACTTCTCTCGGACATCTGAACGCCGCAATTTCGGCGGGTTTCACGAATATTTCCATTTTGCGCCGAATTGCCCCAGGATTTTGGCGCACCCGATCGGATTTTGGCGCATTTGTGCCGGCTATTACGCGACAGAAATGGGGGGGGGGGGGGGTGCGTGGCCGGATTCTGAAAAACTGCAGAATTTAAAAAACGTTTTGTGTCTCAAGATCAAGCACTAACATGCACCGGGAAGAAGAAGGTGAACTCCGGCGGACCCCGCCGCAGCAGCGACACATGCACGACGTTAGTGCATCGCGCCAGACGGACAATGCACCGTGGGATCGCGACGGAACTGGGTAAGTAAATCTGCCCCATATTCTTTGCAATACTATTGTCTGATATCACCAGAAATTTACGTCTCTAACAACAGTCCAGAATTCAGTTTTACTGTAAATACACAGACAGCTCAAAACAATAGAAACTCCCATATATATCTTCTACTATTCTGTATTCTGGGCAGAGGCCGTTGTGTAAGGAGATAAGGAGCTGAGCCCATCACCTATTCTCAAAGTTGTCATTGTTT
Source organism: Engystomops pustulosus (assembly GCA_019512145.1). Lineage (NCBI taxonomy): Eukaryota > Metazoa > Chordata > Amphibia > Anura > Leptodactylidae > Engystomops > Engystomops pustulosus. Next base: position 10,446,149 of record CM033643.1, on the reverse strand, counting down.
TTATCTGCTTCCATGTGTGATGACTATGAATTTAATGTTGATATTTGATGTGTAGAGTGAAAATGGCAAAATAAAATTTTATTTCAAGGCAGATAATAACATGGAAGATTTGAAAAACAATGTAATTTTCCTATCTTATGTATCTTTTCTTAACGTAACACTTGGTATTCAGGAATATAATTATACTACGAAATATAATAAAAGGTGCAACAATCCATCGTGAACTTTTTAGTTTGGACGAAAGTAACATCTGCCAGGACCCATCTTGTCATAGCCAGAACCAGGGGCAAGAGCGGTAGCAGCCATAGCAGCCGGTATTGGGCCCGCAGTGTCAGGGGGCCCCGTCATCCGACCTGACACAATAAAGAATGGAGGATGTGCACCATTATATCTTTATTGTACTGCACATGTCCAGCATAATATGTATATAACGTATACTGTGATGTATATATGTAGTATCTGTGATGTGTATATGGTGTCTGTATACACTGTATGTGAGTAGGTTGCATATGGCACTGTATGTGTGTGTATATGCACATGAATGTATTTATATGTGATTGTAACTTGCATGTCTGAGTATACTAATATGTATATTTTTTAAGTGGGAAGGGGGGCCCCATGCAGTAGCCTGCTAGGGGGCCCCATGCAGTAGCCTGCTGGGGGGCCCTGCCTCTCCTAGTTACGCCACTGGCCAGAACAATTACCAGAATTATCTATGCAGGTACAGTTATAACCGGTAACAGTCGGGAGGACACCGGAGACGATGGGTGGGGGTAGGATCCAATAAAACGCTTCTCTATATTTGCCAAATGAACTATAATTGAGAAAACAATACATAAAGTGAAGCTTGTAATCATTAGGAGGAAGATTGTCATAAGGTTCGTATGTTTTGGTGGAGCCCCTGAGATATGTGGTTGCGCTGTGAGATGGACTGGCTGGAATGTTCTGTAACCATAATTGAATATTGTGGATGTTATGGAGTGTCCAGATGCCAGTGTAATGGGAAAAGTGCAAGATGAAGTCTTTGAGCTCTGGTAATATCAGTGTATTGTGAGATCAGGACTCATTGAATGTTCTGGGCTCTATTTTTTGTAAAGGTTAATAAAATAATATTGAAGTCTAAGATCAGTCAAAAACTAAAAACATTCACTTTCATAAAAAGTTTTATCTGCTTTCCTGCTTTCCTCTCTAGGTCTAGAGAGAGACATACATACATGGCCATCTTTCCCCTCCGATAGGCAGAGGTGAGTTAAGACAACCAGTGGCAGCACGGTGGCTTAGTGGTTATCATTACAGCCTTGCAGCGCTGTGGTAAACATCTGCAAAGAGTTTGTATGTTCTCTTCATGTTTCTGTGGGTTTCCAACAGGTCCTCTGGTTTCCACCCACACTCCAAAACATACTGGGAGGATGATTAGATTGTGAGCCCCATTGGGGACAGGGACTGATTTGGCAACTTCTGTGCAGCGCTGCGTAATCTGTGTGCACTATATAAATAAAGGAATTATTATTATTGAGTGGGCTATATAGAAATTATGGTCTCCAGTTTTACATACATAGATACAGAGGCCTACCCCCGATCCCCTGATATATAATATCCACAGAACTTATCAGGTACATTTTATACTACTTGATCCCAACAACATCCCAGCATAGTGTCACTGTCCCACTTTCCGAAGACATAATTGTCTCACTGACTCTCTGTGACTTACACATGTGGAGGGTTGTCTCACACACTAGAAGGTTAGTCAGTGACTATATTACTGCTCAGACATAAGCAAAAGTCACATCTAGCAACTCACATGTGACAATCTGCTCCATCATGAAGACGACTGCATTATGACTTCTGCCAGGCATTAATTATTGTTGTTTAATTAGCCAGCAGATGTCTTTAACTCCATGCAGCACATAGCACAGTATGTGTCATCTGCAGAACCACACTGCGCTCCTAAATAATATGTATCTCATACACATTTAAGTACACCTCTAAATAAACTAGATACAGCCCTCCCTAATGTATTAATTTGCATAAATACCCCCTTATTAATTTGATAGCACCCCCTAATAGATAGCATTTATATAAAGTAGGTGGCCAGTAAAACATTAATTAAAGTGACGCATCTCCAAGTGCTCCCATGGAGTTGCCACTTGTCTCTTCTCCTGAGGACGTCTATACTACTCATGCTCTGCCTATCAATTGCATCTGTGTTTTAAAGACACAGGCTACAATCACTAAGAAGAGCCGACTCTTCTGGCTCCTGAACGGCTCCCTATTAAATAAATTATTAGGGAGCCGCAGGCCAATCAATCACCTCACACCACTCCACTTTGAATCCGATTGTATCAGGTTAAAGGAGGTGAGCCACATCACTAGTGGATACAGATGTCTCCTACACTGAATAGTGACGTACAACATCTCCCCTGTTCCATATCAATCCTTCCATTCCAGACTGTGATTCTACAGAACTTCCTCCATCTCTCTTTTCACCTCATGCTGCAGTCTTTCCCCAACCTTGTACTTTCTGCACAATCCAGAAAAGCCACTACGCCTAAGTGCCCAAAAAGTACATTCTAAACACTTCATATAACTGTTTTACTGCTGATTTCTACTACTTATTACATGGTCTTCCATGTGATGGAAGCTTCCAGACTAGTCGCCATATACATTGTCCACTATGCAGTGGATTTACCTGTAGAAATCTCACTGGATTTGCAGTTAAATTACTGAATGAGACAACACAACGTATCATGGGATCTGTGGGCAGAGTGAATTGGATTCAGCTTTAGGGCATATACTGAAAGAGGTTAGTCTGCGCCCACTTTACTACTGGTGAGAAAGATTTTTGTTAAGCAGAAACAGAAAATGGCATAATTTTGGAAAGAAAAGCATGAGGAATACAATATGACATATGACATATGACAATTCGGTAAAATTACTCTTTAAATATTGACAGCAGAACTTACTAGTATGCAAATATTTTTACTAAGTAGAGAGTTAAACCTTGTATGTACTTCCATGTTTTAATGAGATTCCACACCCCCCCCACTTGACTCCAAAAATATTAAGATTTTAATTGATTTCAGCTAGAAATCAGTTTTAGTGTTTTAGAATAAGAACATAGAACATAGGAAGGGACTGGTGTGAATGGTGACCAGGCCTCTGCAGCACTACAGGTTAGTTTTAGATGCAACTGTCTGCAAAATATGACATTTTTCGCACTACAAGCACAAAATAAAAATGGAAGAACAATATATAGGATTGGTGTAGCATGGAATATCACACTTCATCTTCCTGCTTTGTCACGGGCGGCTGCAGTCCATTAGCTTTGATTCTAGAACACACATTCAGTTCACAGCGTAACTTTTTGGAACAGGGAACAGAAAATTGCATAGCACAGTGCTAACAAAAGATATGCACAGGCCCATGCCACGTAAATCAGGGTCAGAATGGGAATTTCATCACATGAGTAATGGAAGCAAAAATAAAATATCCATTTATTCATTTCCTGGTTCATATTTCCATGAGAGAGGGAGTTGGTATTTATTTAAGGAATAATGACTGATGCCTTTCCCTCACTGTTTATGACCATCTGGAGGCGCGGAGAAGTTGAGGCAAGGTTAGAGCTCAGAACAATTAAAATAGCTGCTGTATAACATACAGGGATATGGTTACTTATATATAATCTGATCTCCATGTATACTGGCTACCTACAATCATCCACACTATGGAGTCACATTTCACCCCATTCAGTAACGAAGAAACATATATAATACATGTTCTTCACCAATCTCCAATGGAATTTTGCGTTTCAGGATATGTTAATCGCAGAATCCTGACCATAACTCTGCCACATGGAAATATATATCGAAAGTAAATCCTTAAATGGCCATTAACTTTTCAGCAAACTTTGCATAAATCAATGGTACAACTAGTAACATAGAATATATAATCAGAGGAAAATTCCTTCTCCACTTACTTTGACTTTTATCGTCCTCCATTCTTCTCTCTTAACCTGCTTTTCACTGTGAAATCGCTGCTGAATTCCTTCTTGCTAACAAGAAGGCAGAAGCTCAATGGTGTGACAGATTACAGAGAAGTCTATGGGGAGGGGATAGGAAGCAGTGAGTCCTATGCATACTCGGGCAAGGCTGTACATAAGGAATCCAGGGGGGTGAAGGGGGGCGTTATCTAATGAATCCATAGGGGGTGTGGGGAGCTTTGTATAAAATAACCATGAGGGGGTTGTTTGATATGATAAACTGGGGAATATTTTTGGGAACAGGTATTAGTTTCAGAAATTTTAATGCCGCCACATGAGTTCACTGCAAAGGGGCCCACTGCAGCTCTGTCACCCAGGGGCCTACTGAAACCTGGAGTCACAGCAGCTAGGTTTCCCTCATACAGTTTTGAGATAAGTTAAAAGTTCACACTCAGAGACTTAAAGGGGTGAGCTGTTTAAAGGAAATCTACCATTTGATTTGATGCATTATGAAGCAAACATACCTTGAGAATGGTGTTGCTACAGTGATGCAGGATCATTTCTTGGTTAATCCCTGAGCTGAGTGGTTTTGCTTAAAAATACAATTATAACATTCAGGACCTTGGGAAAGCTGGGTCAGCATGTAACACATTACACATGGGAGCTCGGAATTACAAATGGTGGTTAGTAAAACATGCCTAAGCATGACTAGTCAAGCACAAATCAACCTGAGCTGGATCACTCATACACAGCAGCTGGGGGATGGTGCAGCAATTGATTATTCTGCCTGGCAGGAAGAAAACTGATTACATCATCATCCTCTGCATAGAGAAACTCTCCTGCTAGGAGAAGCGGGAAAGCAAGTGCCAGATCGGGCATAGAAGTGACAGAGCTTTATTATCATAATGTTATATCTGTTTTTATCAGCAAAACCACTCATCACAGGGATTAACCACGATATGATCCTGCATCAGTGTAGCTACAGCATTCTCAAGGTATGTTTGCTTCATAATGCATCAAATCAAATGTTAGGTTTTAAATGTAAAGAGAACATGTCACCATGTTTTACCCACTAAACAACCCCAACCAGTGGGGAATGAAATGTCCTTTCCCTCTTTTATGTGATATCTCATCTGTTTACCTGTAAAAAAAATATGCTCCAAAGTCAGGCATGACTCTTCTCATCTTTTTTCACATGAGATGAGCCAAGTTTAGTGGTTGGAGGGGGAGTGTAATTTCAGAAGCCATGATATTCTGTTATGTAGTACCTACAAACAAGCTTTCTATTATACTCCAGTCACACTGGGCTTATGGCTTTGTGAGCCACAGAACTGTACATAAAGGCAGCTAAAGACATAGTTGGAAATGCAAACTACAGATAAAGATCCAGTTCTTGCCTATTTTTTAGGCGGTATGATACGTTAAAACTTTTTTTAATCCCTAAGGGGAAATTACTGTGTTAATTCCCCCTTGGGGATGAATAAAGTTTTATTGTATCGTGTTGTAGGTACAATGTCTAGTATGTCCCGTTCTGTAGATCACAGAACCATAAACTTGATGTGAATCTGAAAGATTAGATTATCGTGTATATGACACAGTGGGGGAGATTTACTTACCTGTCCGACTGAGTTCACCTAAAGTGCATTGTCCGACGATAATGCCCTGTGCCGCGATTCACAAAGATCGTGCACCCGATATCCTGCATGTGTCGCTTCCCCACTCAGGTCCGCAGGAGTTCACCATCTTCCTCCAGGTGCATGTAAGTGCATTGTCTTGCGAGACAATTTGAAAGTTAAATCCCGCGCTCAGTCCAAATCAGTCGGATCGTCCGACGGCTCGCTCCGATTTGAGTCGCATGAAAGCCAGCACAGCTGCGCCAAAATCCAATCGCGTGCAACACAATCCCAGCTGTTAAATACCTGTCACAGCTGCGCAAATCCCGAAAAACAGTGCACATTCTGACGAAAGTGTGATCCGCGAACCTTAGTAAATAAGCCCCATTGTTAATATGACACATTTCTGCGCAGTGTAGAACCAAAGACAGGGGGCATCTAAAAAACACTACCCCTGCAACCTCTAAACTTGACTCATCTCATGTGAAAATAGGCTGAGGAGAGTCATATTTGCCTGACTTTCCGGGATATTTTTATATGTAAACAGGTGAGATTTCACATAAAAGAGGGAATTCTAGAAGAGACATTATATTCCCTACCTGAGGGGGCTGCTATTTTAATAAATTTTTTAAATAAATATTTTGGAATTCCTTTAGTTCTGGATTCTCATCCAAGCAACATCCCTGCCTTTAGGAGGACATGTCCAACACCACCATACATGATCATCATATTGATGTGAAGGGTCACTGGGTGATATTTTATTTTATCCTACAGTAATATGGCAGGGGAATTGATCACTCCCAAATTGTCCTATAGATTATAGCGGATAGCATGATCTCCCATCAGGGGGACACTTTTTGATTAGCTTATGGTTAATGGGACCCTTAAAAGGGATGACTTGTTGAGTCTCATGGCTAAGGTCCACCAATAGTCCTAGTTGAAAGCCAAGTGGAACATAAACCCATCTTTTGAAATCCCATAGCTTGCATGACCAACTAAATTACCCATACGAGAAGAGGACCAGGGTCATAGCTCGAGGGTGTGCAGAGAGACCCTGAATTATGGGAATTGCTACATATTTTGCACTAAGGCAGATGAGCATCTACTTTCACCTCTGAACCTTAGTTCTTGTGATCGGTGAGAGTCCAAGCAGTCAGAGCACCACGGGCAGAAAGTTATCTCCTCTCCTGTGTCTAGGGCAGTGGTGGCAAACCTATGACACTGGTGCCGGAGATGGCACTCGGAGCCCCTCTGTAGGCACCCAGGTTAGGGTTAGGGGATGACTTTGATCAAACCCTTTGAAGTCACTTTTATCACACAGTCAGGCTTGTGGGTGCGTGTAGGATCACGTTAATTCCCTATACTGCATGGGACATGGATGTCCTGTAGGGGGCAAGGAACTAGGACTGGAACCAGTAGGGACAGTTAATTCCTGAAGGGCAGCATAGGAGAGCTGGCGTTCCTATATTTGGCCAAATGTGGGTTACCCCTGCCCACTGCTTTCAGATATTTCTACCCTATCCTATAAATCAGGGAATATATGGTTTTATAGAGTGAACCCCTTTAAGCCTAACTTTATGTATTTAGAGCCCAAATATCTTGATTTGGTTCCTATTCAATGCAGGAGACCATATTAGGTTTAGACTATAGCTCTAATACCATACATCTGCACAAATCAGGTCCTCAGAACCCCAAAGCCCCTTCTTATAACCTGCCTATCAATCTCTGAATGACCTCTAAATCACCTTGTTAAATCCTTTAAACATGCCTTGTCTTGTGGAAGATTTGTGCGACTGGGGATTATGGACTATAACATCAAGGAATCCTTATGAATAGCCATTGTGGTTGCTTTCCAGACACAATGGTGAAGACTACGAGGATGGAAAATTCCAGGGTTTCAATCCGTGACACATTCGGATGGGGCAAAGGCTCCCAATGGATGGACCCTAGAAGGTAGTGTTGTGTATTGTTTCATCACCTTCCCTGGGCTTTATCAGAGCATCTTGTGACTAATTCCTGCCCGGTGTTTTCCTCATCAGTCCTGCACTGGATCCTGTTCTAATTGACTTCTTAATTGATTTTGACACCTGCCGCAGTAATCACAATTAAAGTTCCCACTGCACAATCTGTTCGCCACATTAAAGGAAATGGCAGATTCAGTGTTGGAACCCTGTAAGGTGAGTACAAGCAGGGATATGGCTGCAGACCACAGGACTACATAAATAATTAACCAAATAAACACTTCAAGATGTAGAAAGCCCTGAGAAAAACATGTGGTTATACAATTAACGTAACATCTCCAGCCACTGGCATCTCACATATGGTGCAGTAACCAATAAAAATAATGTTTGGATTCCATTGAAATATGCTGCGTATCAGCCCCGGAGTGGAGGGATTAGGTAATAATATATTGGAGAGAGACGATACTTGGTCAGATGCCAGAAAATGTAACCGTTTCATGGCCAGGAATGGAGTATGTTCCAACCAGGGAGATGGAATGAGCCATGGTGACACATGGATCCATCTATGGCAGTGATGGCGAACCTTTTAGAGCCTGAGTGCCCAAACTTCAACCAAAAGCCGCTTATTTATTGCAAAGTGCCACCACAGCAATTTAAGCAGTAATTTATTTCTCCTCGTTCTTTGACAACTTTCAATCATTCAGCCTCCTAAAGACACCAACGCCGTTTAAAGGAGGAGGGCAGATTCCCCAATCATTGAAGGAAGATTCTGTAGGAAGATTCTTTGAGTCCTGTCTGGTGAAGTTCATGCTGGGGTGATGGCCTGGGTGCCCACTGAGAGGGTTGCGAGTGCCGCCTTTGGCACCCGTGCCATGGGTTCGCCACCACTGATCTATGGGTTAACCACAGCAATAGTTGTCAGAGGATGTGATTTGGCATAATTATTTCTGATCAATTCAGCTGTATTATTATGAGTGTAGGGGGATGCCAGGGGGAAGCTGTTTTACCCTAGCCATGGACCAATACAGGGCTAGGACACCCAGGTGACCCTGTGACCTAGGTGAGGAAAGTCCATATAGTCCATATCTAATAGATCTGATCTAGATTTTATGGAGCATAAGGAGTAGTGATGAGCAGGTCCAAACCTGCAATGTTTGGATCTGTGCTGAACATCTGGGTTTGGCTTATCCCCCACCATTTAACACCCATCACCGATCGCGACTGTTAACTCGTCCTCTTCAAAGCCAAAGTCCATGGCCATTTAAATGCCAGCACCGATTGCTTGTGTTAATTAGCGTGGGTTTGTGTTTTGGTTTGACCAAGAACATAATTTTGAGGTTCCTTTATGGGTTCACCCAATAGGGAGGAATTTGCTGTAAGGTTTCTTTAAAGGAAGCCTACTATCATGGATCTACCTATTAAGGTACATCTGGTGACAGGTTCATCTAATGAATTGCATTCAAGTCCTTTTTAGGGCTAATCCTTCAGTTCCCTTTTTAAAGTTAGACTTTAAAGTTACCTACCTTAATAGGTGGATCCGTGATGGTAGGTTTGCTTTAAGATAAACATGTTCTGTTCGAGGAGGAGAAAGGACAAGGAAGGCAGCGAGGGAATCATCCAGTTTGTACTGCACAACCTCTGCTCCTAAACATCAGATCCAGAATGTGTAAAAAGCATTGAAAGATGAAGTAATATCAGATTTGGTTAAGCATAGAACCAAATGTAATATTTTAATAGTGCTAAGGAATAAAATATGTCATGTTTAAAGGAAACCTACCATTTGATTTGATGCATTATGAAGCAAACATACCTTGAGAATGCTGTAGCTACACTGATGCAGGATCATATCTTGGTTAATCCCTGAGCTGAGTGGTTTTACTGAAAAAACAATGATAACATTCAGGACCTTAGGAAAGCTGGGTCCGCATGGCTGCCAAAATAAACACACACGGGAGATTGTAATTACAAATGGTGGTTAGTAAAGCATGACTAAGCATGACAAGTCAAGCACTAATCAACCTGAGCTGGATCACTCATACACAGCAGCTGGGGGATGGTGCAGCAATTGATTATTCTGTCTGGCAGGAAGAAGGTGATTGCATCATCATCTGCTGCAGAGAAAAATTCTCCTGCTACAAGAAGCACAGAACCAAGCGCTGAAGCAGCCATATAAGGGGCAGAGCTTCATTGTCATAATGTTATATCTGTTTTATCAGCAAAACCACTCAGCACAAGGTATAACCAAGATATGATCCTGCATCAGTGTAGCTACAGCAGTCTCAAGGTATGTTTGCTTCATAATGCATCAAATCAAATGGTAGGTTTCCTTTAACAGGAGACTTCACATAGTTACATGCGGTATTGGCCACATTCTGCTAAATCACCAATATACCATAAAACTTACACCCTCCATGTCCTGCAAATACCTCACCAGTCTTTAAACTTACTTTTCCTGCCTATGTAGAGCCACATCCTTCATCTATTTTCACCCTCATGAACTTCCAAGTGGATATTTCTATACTCAAACCGTCTCATGGTGCAGTAACCGTATTTCTATATTCAGATGGTGTAATAGTGCAGTAACTGTGACTCCTGGTACTGAACGATGGGTCCTCCTGGATTGGTAAACTGGACACGTGGCCATCGCTTGCTCTCTATGCCCTGGCGTTGCTGGTCTACACCACAGCAGGTGACCTGTCAGAGCTCGTGTTCAGCACTGCCTGGGCTGTCATCACCAACAAGAGGATTTGTCTTTCCACAGTCAACATAGACATGCAGGATCCAGGATGAACCAGGCATGGATCCAACACGACTTGGATGTGCCAGTGCTTGTGCGAGCGGTTATAGTGTTACCTCCTTCTCCTCTTCCACACTCGTCTCCAACTCTTCCATGTCTCTCTGGACCTCAGATAGCTGTTTTATTATTACATTTTATTTGTTTTACATTTTTGTTATACTTATGTCTTTATTTTTAAAACTTATGTTATTATTTTTAGTACTTTCCATAGCGATTTTTTTGGCAGGGCAAATGCTCGGTTATTATCATTTTGCAGCCCTCTACCCATTAATACCCTTATTTTACAGCCATTTTTGGGTCAACCAGTTGATTTCAATGGGGTTTGGATTCTGGATCAAGTTCAGGTGGCGAAACCAAACTTTTTTCCACAGTTCCCACAAACTTGTCCAACTCAAACATTGACAGGTTTGCTCAACACTAGTAGCTGTATTTATTTTATCTAGTTTATTGCAAGAATATGGTTGTCTAGCACCTTACATTATCATGTCCTGCACAAATAATTTATTAAATGTAGTTACAATAATACATACATTTACTGGGGACACTTAGTTATGTATATATGGTAAAGCATAAAACAAGTGGAATATCTATATGTACATGTATAAAGTCCATTATTTATGATTACACCTATATATTTAAATACACACACAAAACACACACCATAGCACCTGGACCCTTGGGTTAAGTTTTGTTCATCCGGGGAGGGGGGAACCCAAAGCAACAGAGAAAGTGATTTCCAGCTCCACAGCATATTGCAGCAAAGACCCATCCAAACTTGCTAGTCAGGTCAACTAATCTCTAATTGCAACCAAAATCATAGGCTCTGAAAACCCATTGGGGCTCATTTACTTACCCAGTCCATTCGCGCTCCCGCGGCGCATTGTCCGACGTTGATTCGGAGCTTGCCGGGATTCACTAAGGTCGTGCGCCCGATATCCACTAGGTGTCGCTGCTGCGCCGAGGTCCTCCGGAGTTCACCATCCTCTTCCTGGTGCATGTAAGTGCGTGTCAAGTGACACATTTTTTAAAAAAAATACCCCGTTTTTTCCAAATTCGTCGGGTTTTCCGACAGCCACGCCCCCGATTTCCGGCACATGAAACCTGGCGCCGATGCCACACAATCCAATCGCATGCGCCAAAAACCTGGGGCAAAACGGCACAAACCGGTAATTTTGGAGAAACCCGACTAAGAGGCCCTTAGTAAATGAGCCCCATTGTGTTATGTATCGTGCAGCTATCACTCTTCATTCTTCATATGGACTTATTTTTTGCCTTTACCGCATGAAGACAATTAACTCTGCGCTACTCATAGAACACTTTATGAAATCATAGCACGGGCCCTCTAAGGATACTCAGAGGGGTCAATCCTTGCTAGTTGTATCTCCGATTGAAAACCTGGCAGCCAGATGATAAATGTACAGCACCGCATATTATAAATGTATATAAAATCTGCGATGACATCATCGATAAACTGTCTAAAATTCATTCTATTTAATAATAAAAAAAATAGCGACTGTTTCAAAAACAGAGACATTTCCTAGCGAAACTTCTGTATGCATGGATATATATTGCGGAGAGACGTAGCAGGAATGTCAGGCCCAGGGAGATGTTACAGGCTGTAATAAATCACCTCCACCTAGCGCAGCCCAGCCACATAGCATGGACATGAGATGGCTCGGTGTGATATTACCCATACTTCCTTGTAATGAATGGGCCTCTTAGTTGGGAATGTCACTGACGAGCCCCCGCAGACAGCTGTAATTGCTGGAAAAGGCAATTGACTGAGTGTATGCCACTGTGGGAAGTACAGCTTGTTACTAGGCACAGACCTGCTATTACATCACATGTCAGAACATATGGGAAAGTATGGAAGGAAGGCTCTGATTCCCGGGAACGTGAAGCCTGTGCTATTCCTCCAGTTATCATGTTGTCGCCGCATAACACATGTTTATCGGGGGATCCAGCTTTCATATTTTGAGGACTTATTACTTATTCTACAATGTTTTGGAAAAATATTTATAGTTTATTGTGTAATTTTTTAAAAATGTTGTGATCATTTTATTGCATCAAAGACATCAAGTCAGGATAGATGACAAGTGTCTGATCACTGAAGCTCCAACGGGGGACTCCAGTATGGAGGAGGTTGTGCCCTAAGAAGGAATGGGGTACCTTTTAGTAATTAGCATTAAAGGAAATTTACCATTTGATTTCAGGCGATTCTCTTTGTCAGACATGATGTTATGCAGGAAACAGAAAATTCACACCTGGGACCGGAATCTACCCCTTTTTCACCTAGAGCCCGTCGCAAAGCGACAGGCAATCTCGTGGTCGGGGACAGGCAGGAGGTCAATGCAGGCAGAAACGGTACAAGGTCAGGGACGGAGCAGGAGGTCGGGGCTGGCAGTGAAGGAGCAGAGTCGGGAATGGGTCTGGGGTCACAACAGGAGGTTAACACACAGGTCTCAGAATACAGCTACCTCGATGGCAAATAGAGCAGATATTCATCAGGGAATGCTTGGAGAAGACGGGTTAAATGGAATCCCGGGAAGTGGCCAACGCCAATCAGCGGTGCGCTGGCCCGTTAAATTTATGAGCGCTGGGCGGCTGGGATGGGAGCAGGAATATGGAGAGATAAGTGAGGTTGGGAAGGGCCGCCGCCACGGAGAGGGGCATGGGTGCGCCTACGATCCGAGATGTGGATCGCAGGGGCAACTGTGACACATAGGGGTAGATTTACTTACCCGTCCCTGCGAGATCCCCGAGGTGCGTTGTCCGACCAGGATGAACAGCTGTCGTGATACACTAAGATCGTGCGCCCGATATCCTGCATGTGTCACTTCCCCGCTCAGGTCCACCGGAGTTCACCTTCTTCTTCATGGTGTAAGTAAGTGCTTGGTGTCAAGGTTCGAGGTTGTGGATCCTCTGGACCACTGCGGACGATAACACAAGCCACAACCTGGGACCGGAGTCTAAGTGATACCCGGTTTTCACCAGAGCCCGCCGCAAAGCAGGTTGGTCTTGCTGCGGCGTGGTACCACCAGGTCGTTCCACAGGCGTGACTTGTCCGCAATGGCAGCCAAGGTCGGGGTACAGAAACGGCAGGCAAACTCGTAGTCGGGGACAGGCAGGAGGTCAGGACGGGCAGCACAGGATCGGAGTCAGAGACGTAGCAGTAGGTCAAGGCAGGCGGCAAAGGAGCAAAGTCAAAAACAGAACCAGGGTCACAACGGAAAATCACACTTGAAGAAACTCAGGTGCCTGGGATTGTCCTCATTAAGGATTTGTAAGAAGTCTGACAATGACAGAGCTTGGCCGGAAAGCCAGAAAGGTTTTTACTGCTGCTGGAGACTGTCTTGGACTGTCTAAACCATTTCTTTGTTATAGGTGAGGTAACCAATTTTGGTTTAGTTAGCGTCCAGGTGGGCAGGTGTTTATTTTATGTTTTGCGTATCTGCTGCATTTGAATACCGTTGTTGGAGTGAATAAAACTCAACATTTGGACTGCTAGCATTGGATCTGTGTCATTGCCAACCACCCAGCAACCCCCAATCCTGACAATAGATAGATACATATATAGATAGTCCAAGAAACAGCAGCACACCAGGGTTGTGATGAAAAAATTGCAGGTGAACTTTTATTTCATTATCTAAACAACATTTTGGCTCTAAGGCTGGCGGCACATGTGGCACTTTGAACCCGTTTTTGGTCCGTTTTTATGTAGTCCGTTAAAAAAAGCATGCATTTTTGACAGTTTTTTCCTATTATCTTAAAGAGGATAATTGATAAACGGACCAAATCGGTCAAAAAACGGATGCGTTTAAAAAAAAAATACATGCGTTTTTTAACGGACTGCTAAAAACGGACCAAAAACGGGTTCAAAACGCCACGTGTGCCACCGGCCTTATACATGGGTTAGTCGCCTGGTCGTATGACAGCGAGCACCTGCATCTAGTCTTCTATTTTTGAGTGTAGAGCATGATATTTTCTTTCTGTAGATGGATAGATAGATAGATGGATAGATAGATAGATAGATAGATAGATATGAGATAGATAGATAGATATGAGATAGATAGATAGATAGATAGATAGATAGATAGATAGATAGATAGGAGATAGATAGATAGATATAGATAGATATGAGATAGATATATAGATAGATAGATAGATAGATAGATAGATAGATATGAGATAGATAGATAGATATTAGATAGATAGATAGATAGATAGATAGATAGGAGATAGATAGATAGATAGATAGATAGATAGATAGATAGATAGATGGATAGATAGATAGATAGATAGATAGATAGATAGATATGAGATAGATAGATAGATAGAAAACGGCGTGTTTCTACGCACATGGAATAAAGATTCACCCTCATGATTAAGACACGCGTTCTCACGCGTTCTTTTTATCCATACATTTATGCACCGCTAAAACCAAACAAAGAGGACCCGTTGTTTGCACCAATTCCGTTGTGGTTTTCATGAGTGTTGCTGACCGTGTATTTGCTCTACGTTCTGGGATCTTAACAGTCAAGGATCTGGCGGCGTGCACCACCACAGGCATCGGGTGCAGGAGGATATCTAGGTGATTGGGTGAGCGATCCAATTTTTTTGTTTTTTAAAGATTCACCCTATTCCACTTACTACGGAGTGCTGCCTCTTCTCTGGATTTAGATGGATAGATGGATAGATAGATATGAGATAGATAGATAGATAGATAGATAGATAGTGGTTCTGGGCCTTGAGCTGCAGTTTATGTTGTGTTATTGATATAAATGAATATTAATAATGCCTCTGATGTTACAATTGTATAAGCCCTAATAATGGTAACAGATAATACAGACATTAGAGATAAAAAATCCTCTATTATATATATATTCTGTTCTACGCACATGAACCCCCATACATAGTCTTACCCATATGTTCTTGCCAGATATTTAGGCATTTTGTAACCCAGCTGAATATCGGTGAAGATCTCATGTTCTTTATTGTGATTGAATAATCTCCCGCATAGATATTTCTAATAGCAGACAATAAAGCGAACAGGTTACCATGTTATACTTGACGTATCCTTCCTCTGGTTTCATACATAGATTAAAATGACAAATTTCAATCCACAAGTCCTGATCTTCATCTCCCTTCCCCACATCCTCCCCATTTGCGTGTAATGTTCAGCATATCGTCACACAAGAATTAAGTCAATTACCAATACAGATATACTTTATCTAGAACAAACGTCCAAAATCCACCTGAGACCTTTTCAGTCGGGGTCGAATTTCCATGTGAATTTCTGGCGGTAATTATCTTCTCCCGTGAGTTTCATGTGGCCGTGGAATGGGAGAAGCTTTGGGTTCATGATTATGATGTCAGCTGCTGATAGGCTATGTCAAAGATAATGACCCCTTCCTGCAAGAAGGACTGCAGCTGAACTCTGGATTGTTTTTACAAGGGGCTATTAGAATTTATAAATATATTTCATAAATTCCAGCTGATCAAAGACCCCTGGAAGCCAGTGACTTGTGGATTCCTCTAGGGGGTAATAAGCAACACAAAAAAAATTGTGGGAATGTTACCGAGGGGAAACCTCAATTACGTTCTTTGAAAACATTAATAATAATCAGATATCAATCTGAGGCAACAAGACGATGAGCTAAATAATGGAGTAATGGCTAACGTTTAGGAGAAGATGTTACATATTAGATGAAAACTGCCCTCAAAAAGTTGATGCAATTTGTTAAAGACTATTGACCATGAAGACAATAAAGGATCCAAATTCACCGGCAGATTTGGTCAACAATGTAATGTGTGTTGGTTCTCCTTAGTCTAACCGGACTCTTCTCTGGTAATTTTCAGTAATTGGTAAAGATTAAAATTCGGAAAACTGAAATTTTTCATTTGTTTCCAACGAATTCTGGACAAATAGACAGATAGCTAGTAGATATTAGATATAAATCGTATAAGTTCACCTGTAGATTTGGTTAACCATGTAATGTGTTTGGGTTCTTTTTAATATAACCTTCTTCTTTGTCAGTAATTGGCTCTAATTCGTGAAGATAAAGATCCGGCAAACTGGAATTTTCCAACTGTTTCAAACAAATTCTGGATAAATTTTGTCTTCCAGACCAAAGACTGTAGACCCTGAAGACATTGGGCCAGATTTCCTTACCCGGTCCTGTCGCGATCCCGCGGTGCGTTGTCAAACCAGGATTCGGGTCTGCTGTGATTCACTAAGATCGTGCGTCCAATTTCCTGCATGTGTCGCTTCCGCGCCGAGGACACAATTCTAAATGTTAAACCCCGCGCGTTGTCCAAATCTGTCGGGTTGTCCGACGGCACACTCCCCGATTTCTGTTGCGTGCAAGCCAGCGCCGATGCGCCAAAATCCGATCACGTGCACCAAAATCCCGGGGCAATTTGGTGCAAAACGGAAATCCTCGGGAAACCCGACAAAAATGTGCTCTGCGGACCCTTAGTAAATGAGCCCCATTAGATATAAATTGTCCAAATTACATGGTTAACCATGTAATGTGTGTGGGGTCTCCTGAGTCTAACCGCACTCTTCTTCGGGGGGCGTGGCCGTAAGAAAACTCGACGGATTCGGAAAAACCGCCGTATTTAAAAAAAAAGTGGCGCTTGACAAGCGCTTACCTGCACCCACGATAGCTTGGTGAACTACAGTGAACTCTGACGGATTTCAGCGCAGCAGCAACACCTAGTGGACATCGGGCACACTACCTTAGTGAATCACCGGAAGACCCGAATCCTCCACAGAGAACGCGCCGCTGGATTGCGAATGGACCGGGTAAGTAAATCTGCCCCATTATGGATATGTCTGGAGACCATAAGGTTGGCTTTAACCTTGGCAATGGTTAGCAATGACTTTAGCTATACCAGCTGACCATCTAATTTGCATATGATGTCCAACTGATATTTCTTTAGTCGACTGAACATGTTGCAGATCATGCCCAATTCTTTGTTCACAAGGAGATACCAAATTTCTTTCAGAACATTCAAGACCCCTATGCTCAGTCATGTGGTTCATGATAATGATAATAAAATTAGTAAATAAATAAAATAGTTGAAGAAAACCTGTAAGTTGTATATAACATATCCAATACATGGAGCCTTGTTGGATGGGTCCAATAGAAGTCCAGAGAAACCAACCAATGTGGTAATGGAGCACTTTGAAATTGTAAATTGTAATAGAAGACAACCCAAAATGTCCCCTAATGCCCTATACACGTTGCCTTGTTTGATGACATTCAAGGACAACCTTTGGTGTGGTAATGGAGCCCAATCACAACAAGGCTGGAATGTCTAATAGCATACAACCCCTAACTGGAGGTGACAAAGGGGTAAACCAATTTTATTTTGATAAAGTTTATTACTTTATTATGTTACTATAGTATGGAATAATAACATTGTAGATTACAAAAACCAGGTCTCTATCTAGATATCTGGGGATGGGCCTAAGAATCATTACCTAAAATGAAGTATAATATCAGTCAGATGAATGCTCAGTTGGTCAACAACTGTTCATCCCGATTACCATTACACATAATGCCGTATGGATTAATGCTTTGTTCAGTTTTCTTTGCATTTTTTGGCAGTATATTAACCACTGAGAAGAAAAGGATAGATTGGGGATAATTTATCATTGGTTTCCTGGACTGGTCTCAAAGTAGTCACATTGAGGGTTTTTGAGGCTTTTCACTGCTAAAAAGTCTCACAGGTCTACATACACCTCTTCATTAATCTTGCCTCAACATAGAAGTACTGCTAGTGCAACACTGTGCAAAGCAAAAAGTCTCATAAAAAGACTCACAGTTACTCCAGTCCCCTTCTGGTCTATGGGCTGAGACATTTTATGTATTTTGAGACTTTTTAAAAAATCCCAGACAGAAAATAGACCATGAGAACATTTATTTAAGGGCCAACGAATGATTAATGAATCTGATGGGCAGCGAAGCTCCAAAATTAGACATAGAACTGTGCCAAGGAACCAGTCTAATGACAAATAACCCCCATTGCATTTTATCATCTTTCCTTCCTCTAAAATATTATGTTTAAGGAGAGCAGGTGTGACAGGCCAGAGTATGTCCTCATTCCAGGATACACCTCTTCCTCGTGGTAAAGAATCCCTTTGTCAACTATATGGCTTTGTTTTTCTCTACTTCAAGATTTAGAGTTTATCCCCTACTGTGATTTATGCAGATTATAGTCAGTTGGGCCTAGATTATTTTACACCCCAGCTATAGTTTGGTCTAGGATGGTTAGTCCCTGGGGTATACTGGGCCAAACTATACCTGGGTTTAATCTGGGAAAACTGTAAACATAAGATAGTCAGCTAGTGTAATTATAAGCAGTTGGATTGGCCAACATTTCTCTTATGTGTTTGCGGCCCTTGAACCAAAAGTTCCATGGATATCTAAGATGAGTAGAAGTAGATTAAAACTTTAGTTTTGGTCCATGAAAATGTAGCCTTAAACGACAATGGCCTCCGGATAATCACCTAGATTTCAGCACCTCATACAATGTAGGAAATCAATATAAGATCACCAGTGGGGTCTTATTTTTATCTCTTCACTCTAAACTTCTTTGTGAATACAAAATCAGGTAAAAAGTCCTAAAAATTTTGTTCAGTAGAAACCAAAGAGAATGGGGGTCATTTACTAAGGGCCCGAATCGCTATTTGTTGTTGCGTTTGCCAAAAATTACCGTTTTGCGCTGAATTGCCCCGGGTTTTTGGCACACACGACCAGCTTGTGGCACATCGGCGCCGGCATGCACGCGACGGAAATCAAGGGGCATGACCGTCGGAAAACATGACAGATTCGGAAAGACCACCGTATTTTTTTTTTTTAAATGTGTCGGTTGACACACACTTACCTGAACCAAGAAATAGAAGGTGAACTCCGGCGGACCTCAGCGCAGCAGCGACACCTGGTGAACATCGGGAGCACTACCTTAGGGAATCCCGGCCGGACCCGAATCAGCGTCGGAGAACGCGCCGCTGGATCGCAACTGGACCGGGTAAGTAAATCTGCCCCAATGAGTAGACCGTAATCAAAATTGGTAGAAAATGTTAATTATGATTACTTGACCGAATGCAAAAAAAAAACATTGTAGAACATTCGCCTCCCGCTATCCTTCCCTTATAGACATTCCCTGGTATTAAATATAAAGCTTTGGCCGTGAGACACCGGTTTTCTTTTCCATGATGTTCATCTCAATTTTCCGACCAAAGACAAGGACTCGTTATACATATTTCTTCAAATAACATAGCGCTGCCTGATGATGTGCCAAAATTGCCATGTTTCATTTGGGCTATCTCATAGAATACCGGCTTTGACCCTACAGCCAGAGTGTGAAAAGCAATTCATTGCCTTGTTAACTTGTTTATGGTTTGAGGCTGATCCGTGGGCTGGAACATTGCGTTCTGAGGACTTACGTCTCCTCATTGTCTGCTAATAACTCAGTATGTGTTGGAACGTATTTTGCTTTCTTGGAATATTTCATACATCAGCTACAAGGTAAAGAACCTTCATGAGCTAGACGCTCACATCTTACATATATTCCAAAGCAATTATCATTTATGCCAAAGGAAGGTTAGACTAATCCTCTTTAACATGATGTTAGGTCGGAGTTGTGGAACATCATTTAAGGGATCACGCTGGACAAAATGATTCCTTGTAGACCATATGTGGTTAAAGGGACCGCTTGAAGATTGTTCAGGGGAAACCTTGCAATATTTTATAAGATGTTCACTTATACAGGACCCATCAGCTCAAATGGTTGCCCAATACTAACTATAACGCCAACTATGTGCCTATTGGCTTCATGTCCTTGTTGGGGGAAAGTAATGACCTCATCTTTACCGCTCTTGTTTTAAGCCCATTGGAGGCCTCAATGGCTGAGTGTTATTAATTCAGATGTGACCATTGAGGCCAGCGAGTGGCTTATTCATAGACAATGAAGGGGATATAATCACATCCAAGCTACATGAATGGAGACAGGAGAACCTTGAGACAGCTGACACTGGGAGACCGTCAGGAAGATGGGTAGATGTTTTTATTTTGTATTTTATTTTACCGATGGGTAACATATGTAGGAGGGAAGTAAAGATCGATGGATGAAGCAGCACTCCAAAGAAAAACGTCGCATCCACGATGGAATAAAAAGTTTTCACTTTATTTTCTTTGGAGTGCTGCTTCATCCATTGATCTCTGCTAATACTGGTGGGGTTTGTCGGACCCCTGGCAAAGACCTGCACCCTACTATTTTTACACGGTACCGTTCCATCATCTTTTCTCTTTTTTTCTGTAGGAGGGAAGTGGTATCCTTTCAGACTCTAAAAACATACTGAGAAATTGATGTCGTATGAAATGGTCCCTAGTGTACAGTATGTGGAAGTGATCCCCTTGAAGTAAGTGTAGCCTTGAAGAATATGTGGGTGTCATAAAAGAAGCAGTAAATAACTAAAAATATTTGAAAGGTTGGGTTTGTAGTATAATAGTACTTTTAAGGATATACCCAGAAATAAATAAGTAAATATTACACAACTACATTACTATATTAATGAAATTTCTATTAATAAACTAGGTCTCATCCACTCCTTCTCGTAAACTCTCGGAAGCCTTGACTTGAACTTTGTAGGTATTTTCCATCTGGTCCTTAACCTACATGATATAGTATTTATAGAGGAAGAAATACAGAATGAGTTGAGTTGTTTTCACACCGAGACCCGACTATTAGTGGTGAAAAAATGTTCCACAATTGCTGAAGGTTTAACCACAAGTAGAAATCTCTTCATAAGTTAACAAAGGCAAAGGGCTTCATAAAAAGATCATATTAACGCTAATAGCAGCTGAATGTAGCAGAGCTGTAGTTGAGGTTAATCCAAGCGCTCCACAACTAGATACATTGTAGGAATGGACTATATTTGTATAGTTTAAAGGGGTTGTCTTGTTCAGAAAATGTAATGTATATATCATATTGGGTAATTTTATGTGAATAGAGGGGGGGAGTTCTCTTTTCTTGATCATCAGCTCTTTACCAGAATCTAGAGTGATTACAAAGATTGTCTCTCTTTGTGGACAACCCATTGTTGTGAATTGGCACATTGTCATGCCACTTCTTTTCACTGTAGGAAAACACTTGGTTTGAGATACTTCTCATGGATTACGGATACTAGCTGGTTGTCCAGCAAAGGGACATTGTGTGGTCCACTCACTGTTCAGGGACATTTCAAAGATCTAATGATTGTCCATAGTGGAAAAAATTGTTCTCCTTTAGGTTCTCTGTTGTCTCTCTGTTGTGTTCTCTAAAACGGGTGTCCACAAGCCTCTTCTATTGTGTCTCTTTGCCAAAGAACCGGTAAACAGAAGAAATAGGACAGCAATCCACAACAATTCGTTCGAGGAGATGGTGCTCGCAGCTGAGAGTTCAGGCATTCAAAACTCCAAGTAAAGCATAGTAGAAAGTGAGAGCCACAGCACCGGAGAGTAAAATTCGAAGAAGTCTTTATAAGTGCATCATCCAGGCACAAAAAAGAAACGTTTCGATTCCAATTTGAATCTTTCTCAAGCATGCTCTCCGGTGCTGTGGCTCTCTCCTTCTACTTTGCCAAAGAACCTTAATCAAGAACTCTTACAGATTCCCTAATCCCTACTTTGAAGGTCGCATCTCTTACTACTAGAGTCTTCTAAGGAACCTCCAACTAGATTTCAGAAAAACAAGGGATCTCTATAACTCATTGGAAAATAATGTTCTAGTCAACGCATTAGAAAACTTCAATGTACTTTTAGGTGTAATATTTAATATTTTAATCAGTGGCCAAGGTAATCTGTAATCCTTAATCCAGAATGTAATATAGGACAGTATACATCGAATCTTAGGTGACCTTCAGAAGAAGCATCTTCTTGCTTTCCTATTTGTTAAAAACTTCCAAGACTTGAAAGCCGTACATGTGATCATGGTTATTCAGCGCGGTCTGCTCATCACGAATTCAGAATTTTGACCACTTATCATAAGGTTGTAACACTTTCTGCACCTACACTTATGATTCACTGTATAAAAGAACATCATATTTGTGGACCTTTTGCTTGGCCTTCATTTGTTCTGAAGGCACTTCCACTTCAGGCTACATGATCAATGATCTTATATCTAGGCAAATCCATGGAAAAGAACATGTGATCAGTAGATGGAATGACTTCCTATCACAAATACTCTCCTGGTGCCAATGACTGTGGGCAGAAAATTCTGTCTTATTGGTAATTTGTAAAAATCACATCGATAGGTTTTCCTTGCAACCCTATTAAGACCTCATACCGTATTATGGATCTACATTATGCTACTGTAAATCATAAGAGAACCATATGGTTCATATATATTAGCTAACACCAAACAGAGTCTCTACCCCCAATTTAGGAGTCTTCATGCGGCCTAAATTACCTTTACTTTTGCTCAACATGTAGATAGTCTCCTATTACTCACCCAAAACCCTTGACCATAACATAACGTAGCATTACTCTCACTCCCTCACCCTTACTCATACCCCAATTAGTTCTCTTCAGCCCACGGTGTCCTAATATTTCATATTCTTTCTCCACCGCCTCCTCTTACATAACTGTTGTAAGACAATAGCATGAGAACACATTGTGTGAGACCAGGAAAACCTATAGCTGTCATATTTCGACTACTAGCTGAGCCTAAGAGATATAATATATCAGCCATAATCAAGATTTATGCTCCTCATGCTTGGCAGAGTACTAGTTAAATATTATCAGCCATGACACTCCTAAGTACACGAGCATCTGATTTAATCCCATGTTAAGGACAGTAGTAGCTATGTACTAAAGGTCTCTGAAGCAAGAGGTCCTGGAGGAATCATGACTCATTTGATTTAGCAATGGGCTGACGGGAGAGCATTGGGCTTCTCTCCTAACCTGCAATAAAGATGCCATTTGTAGAATTTACGATGAGTATATCTTGGTCATAGCAAATAAAATAAAACTGCATTCAGTCTGTTTCTGTCTCCTGCTGGGAGACCATTCCATGAATGTGCTAACTTATCTACTGTGTGTCTGCACATGTAGTCAGTCATAACTTCTACAGACGCACTAGAGAGTTATTTACGACATGAACCTATTGTACGTAAGGCAGATGTGCCTGATGTGCTGCTCTTGTAGGAGCCATCCTTAAAATTATGCCTCTAAACTACTAGACTCTTATTTCCAAAATTGAGTGTTGAGTGAATAGAGGTCAGACTTCTGGGTCCTGACGCATTCTGGTCCTTCAAATTTCCCTTGACTTCTATAGGGTTGAGAAAATCCCACAGAGGTGGATGTTGAGCAGGGGTCCAGCATGGGCACCAGTACTCAGAGACATCGGAGAACTTGTATACTCGCATTCACACGACCACTGGAGGTTCCATTGGCTGGCACCAAAACGCCGCTCCTTAAGACCATCCTATAAACGCTATGATCCCATTTCTCCTATTCTATGTACTCCCCTATGTTCTAGTTCAGGATACATTGTCAGCCTGTGGCAGCAATCTAAAGGTCAACAAACAAAATTGAGAAATTCAAGAAAAACAAAACAACCAATTCTTGCTCTAGAGGATGTAGGAAGGGCCCTCACGTGCATAATGCCATGTAAAGCCATATAAAGTAACACATTTTAGCCAGTATTCACCAGGAGGTAAGTTTTGGAATCTGCTTGGTGGGGGATAACTGATGTATAGGGAAAGACCCGAACATTGCGGGTTCAGGTCCCTGAACGTGAACTTGGTCTTAAGTCGGAACTTTGGGTTTGGGTTAGGCTCACCCACCCCGCAATCGATACAGGTAGCACTTAAATCCCGTACATGTGTGCGCACCGCCACCTAAATCCAGATGCCACCACCACTAACACCACAATGGTCAATCCCCGATGACGTCGCAGCGGGCAATGCTCATCCCTATTTATGTGGATTTAAAAAAATAGTTTCAGCCCGATGACTCCGGCTACAGAAAATAATTTCTACATTCTACATATATCTGTTTGTACTATATACTTTATACTCTGGACGGGTGCTTGAAGAGTCTGCCATGGTGTAAGTTTATTTCTATTTCCATGAAATAATGATGTGCCTGGGATGTTGAGTAGTATATTATGATACTGTATTCTCCTGTATGTAATCTGACATGGAAGAACGTTATTGTTGGCATAGAAATCACAAGAAATCCATAGAATATGCTTTATGTTCCTGGGCTCCTGAAGTTCAGATGAGTGCATTTCCTACAGAGGTCCTCTGCTCTGACTCTAGAGTTCATACAGTTGTCATTCTAGACATTGACATTGGTGTTTATAGACAGGGGTTATCTTGGGTCCATTATCAATATATACAAGGTATAAGCCTTTAATCTGCTTGTAAACTAGAAAGTTCTCATGTGAAAGTGTTGGCTTATTCTAGACTTTCGAGTTCCTTTCTGTATCAGAATGTGGACACGTTAGAGTAATCAATGACCTGCCAAACAATGGACACCAGCTGTAGACCATACTAGATCTGTTGTCAAGGCAATGGATCTCTCTGGATTATTTTATCACAACCAAGGGCTGTGGAATTAGATTTCTTTAGCCTGTAAGTTGGGATGCTGTAATAGTTTGTCTGCAGTGTTGACTCCTAAACATGGTTGTTGGTGGTCATGCTAGTTGTGTGACTAAGAGACCATCACCATACGCATTGAGGGTTTTGCTTATGACTAGTGATGAGTGGACCAGTTCAGGTCATGGTTCGCCAAGTTCATATGCTACAATACTAAAGTATTGCCTTTAAATGTGTTAAACCTTTTAAATGACAACGGGTATTGACAATCCTAGGGAAAATGGTCATGCATTTGCTGGTGGCATTTAATGAGTTAACACTTGGGATTGGCGCCTGCTGTTGCCGGTGTTACCGATGGGTGTTTGATAAGGGATCAGCCCGTAAACCCTCTTCAGACACCCTTAACTTAAAAGGGGTATTCCTCCCACGAAGACAAGTTTCTTATATGTACTCAGAATAACAAAGTAACACATTCTCTAATTCACCGTTATTAACAAAAATACAGCATTTCACACATATAAGTCCAACCTGTCTCTATCAGTCCTGCTGTACACAATTTCAGTTGCCCCTAGACACGACCCTGTAACTTGTGACTTAGGGTCGGGTGGCCGCCCTCTTGGATTCCTGTGTGAGGGCCTGGAGCTGAGATTTCTGTCTCTTTGTGCTCTGTGCCTGTAGCCCCTCTCCCTGCATGGACCTCACAGACATTCAGAGATGAGTGATCCGGGGGAAGGTGGAGGCAGGCACACATCTCTGAGAACAGAGATGTAGCAGTGCTGACAGTGTAAAAGTCTGTCAGCCTCTGTGTAATAGGCACCTCATGCATCTCATCATCTCTGATCTGTCTCATCTCTTTCTATGTGTCAGTGTGTTAGTACAATGTCAGAAGCCAGATGAAAGTGTATATACACCTGTACCCTGATAATCTAACCAACCTGTCACCCCACAGAACAAGATGGATCTTAATGTGTCTGCTAAGAGAGTTCCCACCCACAATCTGGAATTTTGCATCCTAGGGAGTGATAGGAGATAAAACAGCAAAAAAAACTGATTACAATTGTAAAGTAAGGGGTTAAAATGATCTTTATTGTGTAAATATCACTAGGGGATTGAGATTTGAGAATTTTCTTTAGTGGGAAAAGCCCTTTAAGGATGGGCTGCTCGGAGGACCATAAACCAGATATTTTCTTTGATCCTGAACTCAAATCCAAACTTCTGGCGTAAGTCCAGGTTCAGGAGCTGGTCTACCCAACCCTACTTGTGACCTTGAACACGAGAAGTGCATTATAATCCCACGGTACCATCTAGACAGTTTGGCTTTGTGCTACTCCTAAATGCGTAATCCAAATGACATTGTGAGTCACCCTTTAATCCCTGTACAGAAATCTGGATTTTGCTGTGATGAGGTCAGGAGGCCAAAACCTTTCAGAGTAGTACCACCTATCTCTTGACCCTGGTGGATGAAGAGCTGCTGATGTAAAGTATCTGGGAGTCAGACAGAAAATGGTCAAGGACAAGCCAAGATGAGGGTTGGTGTTGTTCCATTAAAGGGGCAATCTCTGTCAGCTACATAGAGATGAATGGAGCGGAATGGACATGTATGGCATTGTGCTCCATTCATGTCGGGGAGCGACAAGTGGTCCGACAAAGGTACCTTGGACCCTCTGTTCTTGCGATCTGTGGATAAGGCCTAGCGATCCTGTGGATAGGGTCTAACTTGTTTGGTGGGAAAACCCCTTTATAGTTCAGAAACATGACAAAGGTTAGGGTGGGCAGCACAGATCAAGGCCGGGTCATGCTGGGGTGATCTCACAGAGTCAGACACTTTCTGACTATTCTGAGGGAATACATGAGGGAATACATAATATGATATTTTTGGCCTGGTGCACCTTAGGATCCAGGAGGCTTTATTGTGGCATATGAGGTATGAGGCAAAATCAAGCAAATGCACTGTGCCAAAAGGGACTGTAGTGTATATACATCTGAATTTTATGCATCCACCATAATTGAATTCACTTGACTGGAGGAAGTCATCTAACATGAAAAGAAATTTGCAGATGCAACAACATCTACTGTTACTTCTCAAAGAATTCTCAAGTTATATTTGTTGAATTCACAACTTACGTAAGAAGTAGATGCAATGCATTGAAACAATCTGATCTTTTTTATCCCTCTCGAATCAGAGGAATCTCTTCAAACAGGCTATCCAATATAAGCGCCGTCTGTCCAATTGATGCAGTGAGGATGGACCATCATGGTGGACAATAGGGGATGGTAAGGAGGGATCCTTGTTCATTCTGAGCCATGGGTAACATAAGCCATGGAAGTGTAGCAACAGTCCTTGTAATGGGTCTGGTATTACAACACATCATGGCTATCATAGCTAAGAGGAGTTTTACCAGGTCTTCTTCCTTGTCCAGCGATCTTAAATGTTTGTCTTTGCCAGTTCTCTTTAACCTCCTTGGACAAGATCAGGTTCTAATTTGCTGATGACTCTATGTTTTCAACAATCCTCATAGATCTCTATTTAGATCACCCTGCAACGTCTGGATGCATTTCTACAAATATATTTGATTTTTGTATGAATCAGCTCTTCGACTACTCATCCAAATACAGCTCACAAAATATCATCGATTCAGCTCGAAGATTAACAAGATGGAAAAACCACCAGACAGGTCTTTAGACAAAGAAGTGTTCGGCATCATCTGATCAGGAGGCAACGTAATGTTGGGTGTATGTATCAGTGTCATGTGATAGGACTGTGTGCCTTCCAAAGATATACACATTGGCACATCTCCTCCATAGCTATTATCAGGGAAGGAGCCTTAAAATCCAAATTGTAAACTGGACGAGTCCCATGTAGATGTATCACAGCTTGGCAACAATCGCATATGCATGTGATCTTCCATATGTTCCTGAGCTGATTTATTCGGCTCGTATTGGTTCACAGGAGGGCAATCTCTGGAGACGTCATTAATTAGACATAGAAAGTTAAAGAATATATTGCTGGGTGTTTTCCTTTTGCGCAGAACAGCTGAATTCATTTTATTTTCATTGAACTTTGCCTCAGGGTGTGGTGTTCAACAGGGTATCTAACCACAGTTTTCCCAACCGAAGTCCATATGCTTCGAGTGGGGAAGCTTAAAAAAAAAAAATACATGGAAACCCATAAATTTGGAGGCATTGTATGTAGATTTTGTTGTTTAACTTGTGATTTTGATTTATAAAGAAAAGGGAGTACAGATGTAGCGGGGGTGGTGTGCTATCATGATAGGCTGCGAGTCATAAAATAGGTTCTTTAGGTTTATTCTTAAATTGAATTTGTATGTAAGTTGGAACTGATATATTTTGTAAGTGTAACTCCAGACAATTTTTTTTTTCCCTATGACAATTGGATTTCAAAAATTTGGGGTTGACCAGAGAACAAGGATTATCAACAAAGCTTCATTGCAGACATCTTATAGTTGATCATTGAAGCCTTGGACTAAAGTAACAGCATCCAGAGAGCTTCACCAGAGGTCACAGGGGGCAGAGAAGTCCATCTGTAACTAGGGGTCGTCTCTAAGTCGTTTGTTCCTAAGTCGGGGACCGCCTGTATATGCTACCTGTATATACATTAATTGAGAAAAACATAATGCATCAAGATGGAGTCAGAACAGAATAAAACCCAAGGTAAACCCAATGTTTGAAAGCCAATCTACATCGGAGGATGATAACAACTGGATCTTTATTGGAAATGATGGTGATGTATTTGACCCCAGTCGGACTGGAGCCTGCATCAGTTATCATATATATATATATATCAATCATGTATGTTTATTGGTAAAAACGGTACAATAATAAGAAGGCTCTAGGAACCTGTTGGGCAGGCGAGCTTCATAGACACACCACACATGCGCCAACTCACAGAGCAGCACGGGTGTGTTTATGCAGCCAGTCAATGTCAGGAGAAAAGGTGCGTTTCAAGCCCCAAAATCACAAGCATATATTAGGGTAGCATTGTGGCTCCGTGGTTAGCACTACAACCTTGCAGTCCTGGGGTCCCGAGTTCATCTGCAAAGAGTTTGTATGTTCGCTCCGTGTTTGCGTGGGCTACCTCCGTTTTCCTCCCACACTCTAATACATACTGGTAGGTTGATTAGATTGTGAGCCCCATTGGGGACAGGGACTGATTTGGCAAACTCTGTACAGTGCTACATAATCTGTGTGCTCTATATAAATAGAGGAATTATTATTATACAGCACATGTGAAAGAGTTTGAAAATGCAGATAGGGACATGATATGAGAAGGAGCAGGTTTTCACCTCCGCACATCCACGTTGAGGGGGAGAGAGTTTGACTTCATGGTTGACCTCCACGCCTCCAATAACTGAATGAAACTTTTTATGTTTAATTCAAATTTATTGGGGTAACTGCAGTAATAAGAGGCTCTGGGAACCTGTTGGGCAGCCGGCTTCATAGATACACCACTCACACTACATCACCTGTGTGTCTTTGAAGGAGAGAAATAGCTGTACAAGTACCAAAATCACCTGGGGAAGTCGTTTGCCCATGAGTGGGTAACATGAGGTGATAACGGGAGCTTTTCACTGCACATCACCCATGTGGAGGTGGAGAGAACTTGACTTCATGGTTGACCTCCACGCCTCCATATCTTTATTACAGCTAAGGGCATTCCGAAAAAAATTATCTTTTGTAAACAATGCTACATCTGGGAAATCGGAGAAGAGGATGGATTGAGCTGGATCGGGGAATAAGGTGGTTTAATCGGTGGAGAGAATGTGACCGGTTTCCTTTAAGAACATTACCTCTTAACCTCTGACTCTTATACTACTGTGTAATTTTTCAGACAATTTCTAAATTCTCTTTCGTAAGATTCTCTTTGCATCACACACCACAACATGCGGATTTAAGATGTGCCGCGCCAGCATTGGTAGAGACTCAGATGACACCGGATCCAAGCACATAGTGGGTCAGATTTGTTTAAAATCCCAATTAGAGATGACATTCTGGAGCTTGGGTTGGCGTGGTGGAGGATGGAGTCCACCGGAGGTTAACCTTTCCATTCAACCGAAAAAAAGTCAAAAAATCCAGCTGTTTCTTACGAATTCCATTGCTTGATATTAAAAACGACATGTGATTTGTTTTTCTAAAGCTGTACTTTTAAATCCAATGTATACTTTCAAAAAATTCAATTACTTACTACAGTCTTCAATCCGCGAGGCTGTGCCGCTGAGGTAGCCGCAGGGTTGTCGCGGTCAGCTCCCCTTTCTCCTCCATGGAAATAGGTATCTTGTGTAGAGTTGAATGGAACATTTATGAGCTAAAGTTTAACTGGGGACGTGGGTCGAACTCCACGTAACCTGCAACATATCCGGTCGGTTTATACATTATTTAAGGGTAAAATTCCTAAATTTCAACCATAAAATCCCTTATATTTCCTAATATATAATTGTTTATCAATTTTATTGGCAATGCTGAAGATGTAAAAGAAGACGTTAAGCTAAAACCCAAAAAATTTGCTTGGACCAACTGTCTAGTTTGACAGGAGGCAACTTGTTCGTAGCGAGCCTCATTAATATCAGGAGTCAATAAATATAGATAACCCCTTTCAAATACAGGTTTTCTGTCCACTGGCCGCAGCACTGAGGTACAGGACCTTCATAGACCCAATAAAAAGACAAAATTAGTCATCTTAGCCCCCATGTTAAATAATAAATATATAAAAAGTAGAATTTGATGTCAAATCATTCCTATGCCTCTATAATTGAATGAGAATAATTCAATGACACATTAAATCTATGTCTATATGAAGCCTTCTCCTGTCCCTGCTGTGTTCTGCTCCTGAGCTCGCCTATTCCACAGATTCACAGTTCTTACACTAAAGAAGCCTTGTCTCTTATGAAGATTAAAGCTTGTTTCCTGCTGACGGAGACAGTGGCCCCTTGTCTTTAGCATGAAACATTGATTCACCATATGTTTTGTACTGACCATTTACATATTTATATAAATTATTGTCCCTCCTTAGTCGTCTCATCTCAAGCCTTAATAAATAATTATTTTTGTGTTATTCTCCATTATCCTTAGACAAACTGATAAACCTGGTTACCTTCTGTGATGCCCCCGGTGCCCCTGGGTGCCGTGCCACTGTGTGATACAGCACTGGGCCATAGGGATGGGTTGGTATGCCAGATGGTTGGAAGCCGTCGGCGTCAAGGTCCCGTGCCCCTGTAAACAATCAGGGGAATGCTATTGTAAAATTGTAAGAAATGTCTTAGTAGAATTTTGTAATAGAGGTTGCAGTTTCTCTGCCTAAATTACCCTAACCCTTAGAAATATCATACTAGAATCCAGAGACACCCCCTTCACAAGTTAGATCTGTCAAATTCCATGTACGTTACCCGGGGACTGTCTGTATTTAATTTAATATTAATTATAATAGGAATTGCTATCACATTTCCCCAAATTATGGATTCTTGAGAAATGATTTCACTGTCACAGTATAGGGATAATACACACAATGATCTCACAGTACAGGGATAATACACACAGTGATGTCACAGTACAGAGATAATACACACAGTGATGTCACAGTACAGGAATAATACGCACAGTGATGTCACAGTACAGGGATAAAACACACAGTGATGTCACAGTACAGGGATAATACACACAGTGATGTCACAGTACAGGGATAATACACACAGTTGATGTTCACAGACAACGGATAAATACACACGGATCTTCACAGTACAAGGATAATCACACGTGATCTACAGTACAGGGATAAATCACACCGTTCATGCACGACAAGATAATACAACACAATGATTCACATTACAGGGATAATACACACACAGTTATGTCACAGTACAGAGATAATACAACCATATGTCACATAGTACAGGATTACACACAGTGATGTCACAGTACAATAGATAAAGCCACACAAGTGATGTCACACGATACAGGGATAACTACACACAGTTGAGTCACAGATACATGAGTAAACACATAATAAGGAATGTCACAGTACAGGGATAATACACGATGATGTCACAGTACAGGGATAATACACACAGTGATGTCACCGGGTACAAGAGATAATACACCAGTGATTCACAGTACAGGGATAATACACACATGATGTCACAGTACAGGAGAATACACACAGTGATGTCCCAGTACGGGATCAGATATACAGTACACAACATTGTGATGTCACAGTACAGGGGATATTACACCAAGTGATGTCAAAGTACAAGGATAATACCCCAAGTGATGTCACAGTACGGGATAATACACACATGTGATGTCACAGTACAGGATAATACACACAGTGATGTCACGTCCAGAGGATAATACACACAGTGATTCCAGATAGGGATAATACACACAGTGATGTCACAGTACGGGGATAGATACACACAGTGATGTCACAGTACAGGATAATACACACAGTGATTTCACAGTACAGGGATAATGTACACAGTGATGTCAAAGTAACACAGGATAATACACACAGTGATGTCCCAGTAAAGGATAATACACACAGTGATGTCACAGTACAGAGTAATACACACAGTGATCCACAGTACAGGGATAATACAACATTAGTGATTCACGAGTACAGGGGATAATACACACAGTGATGTACAGTTACAGGATATACACACGTGAAAAAAAATGTCACAGTACAGGATAATACACACAGTGATGTCACAGATACAGGGATAATACACACAGTGATGTCACAGTAAAGGGATATACACACAGTGTATGTCACAGACAGGATAATACACCAGTGATGTCCAGTACAGGGATAATACCACAGTATATGTCACAGTACAGGATACATACACACATGATGTCACATACAAGGATAATCACACGTTGTCACAGTCAGATATATACACTAGTAATCACGTACAGGGATAATACAAACAATTATCACAGTACATAGATAATACACACAGTGATGTCACAGTCGCGGGAGGAATACACACAGTGATTTCACAGTACAGGGTATAATACACACAGTGATGTCACAGTCACAGGATAATACACACAGGTGATGTCACGTACAGAGATAATACACAAGTGATGTCAACAGTACAGGGATAATACAACCATGAACAGGTCACAGTGCAAGGATAATACACACAGTGGATGTCACATTACAGGGATAATACACACAGTGATGTCACAGTACAGGGATATACACACAGTGATGTCACAGTACAGATAATAAACAGTGATGTCACAGTAACGAGATAATACACACAGTGATGTCCACATACAGGGATAATACAAACAATGATGTCACAGTACAGGGATATACAACACACAGTGATGTCACGTACAGAGATAATACACACAGTGATGTCACAGTACAGGGATAATACACACAGCGATGTCACAGTACAGGGATAATACACACAGTGATGTCACAGTACAAGGATAATACACACAGTGGATGTGTCACAGTATAGGAATCATACACACAGTGTGTCACAGTACGGATACTACACCTAGTGATGTCACAGTACAAGGGATAATACACACAGTGGATAGTCACAGTACAGGGTAATACACATGATGTCACAGTACAGGATAATACACCCACAGTGATGTCCACAGTACAAGGGATAATACACCAGTGATGTCACAGTACAGAGATAATCACACAGTGATGTCACAGTACAGGGATAATACACAAACAGTGATCTCACGTACAGGGATAATACACATATAGTGATGTCACAGTACAGGGAATATACACACAGTGATGTCACAGTACAGAGATATACACACAGTGATGTCACAGTACAGGATAATACACACAGTGATGTCACAGTACAGGGATATACACACAGTGGATGTCACAGTACAGGGATAATAACACATAGTATGTCACAGTACAGGGATCACAACAATTGATGTCACAGTACAGGAAATACCAACAGTGATGTCACAGTACAGGGATAATACACACAGTGATGTCACAGTACAGGGATACATACACACGTGATGTCACAGTACAGAGATAATACACACAGTGATGTCACAGTACGGGATAATCCAAACAATGATGTCACAGTACAGGGATAATACACACAGTGATGTCACAGTACAGGAATAATACACACAGTGATGTCACAGTCAGGGATAATACACACAGTGATTCACAGTACAGGGATATATAACTATGATTTCACAGTACAGGATAATACACACAGTGAGGTCACGTACAGGGATAATACACAGAGTGATTCACAGTACAGGGATAATACACACAGTGAGGTCACAGTACAGGGATAAGCACACAGTGATTTCACAGTACAAGGGATAATATACACAGTGATGTCACAGTACAGGGATAATACATCAGATGATCACACAGTCCAGGGATATACACAGAGTGAAGTCACAGTAACATGAATAATCACACATGATGTCACAGTACAGGGATAATACACACAGTGATGTCACAGTACAGGGATAATCCACATGATGCACCGTACAGGGATAATACCAGTATGTCACAGTACAGGATAATCACATTGATGTCACCGTACAGAGATAATACAACAGTGATGTCACAGTACAGGTGATAATACACATTGATGTCACAGTACAAGAATAATAACACAGTGATGTCACAGTACAGGGATAATACACACATGATGTCACAGTAAGGGATCATACACACATTGATGTCACAGTACAGGGATAATACACACAGTGATGTACAGTACAGGATATACACAGTGATTCACAGTACAGGGATAATACACAGTGATGTCACAGTACAGGGATAATACACACATGATGTCACAGTACAGGGATAACACAAGTGATGTCACAGTACGGATATAACACACTGATGTCACATACAGGGATAATCACACAGTGAATGGCATCAGACGGATAATACCACAGTGATGTCCCCAGTACAGGGATAATACACACAGTGATGTCACAGTACAGGGTAAATACACACATGATGTCACGTACAGGATAATACACACAGTGATTTCACAGTACAGGGATAATTACACAGTGATTCACAGTCAATATACAAGTGTGTATTCACAGTACAGGGATAATACACACAGTGATGTCACAAGTACAGGGATAATACACACAGTGGTCACAGTACAGGGATATACACACAGTGATTCACAGTACCAGGATAATACACACAGTGGGTGGGTGTGATGTCACAGTACAAGGGATAATCACACAGTGATGTCACAGTACAGGATAGTATCCAAGTATGTCACAGTACAGGGATAACACAGTGATGACAGTACAGGATATATACACCACAGTGTTATGTCACAGTACAAGGATAATACACACAGTGATGTCACAGTACAAGGATAATACACACAGTGATGTCACAGTACATGGATAATACACATAGTGATGTCACATTATAGAGATAAAACTCCTCATACATGTACAGATCTCTATCTTTCTCTTATGTTTCCCTTAGTTTTCTGCATACAGCAGTCTCAGCGTCTTTAATCTCCCATTTCTACATCACAGCAGAAGGTGACCAGACAATGGTGATGCCTTGTATTCCACCAGTACTGTCCTTGCTTGTGGCACTGGTGCACTCGCTGTATGCGTTGGCAGACCGGGCGGGACACACAGATTAGGAGCATATAATCCATCCACTGCAGAGGCTTCCCTTCCCAATCTCATGTTACATGTATAATGGTTTTAGGTTAATTTCCTTGGCTGGGTGACAGCCCTCGGCAGCCCCTCCGCCCTCTCCGACATTTCCTAATGTCATCTAAATGACATTACTTATAAATTGCCATTCAGGTTCATGCGCTGACATCATGGAGTTTCTCAGAATAATGTAACCACTAGCTAATACATTCCTCTTCACATTTCCCAGAAGAATCTCGGGATTCCAGGTTCCGAGTCTCTTTTATCTTCTGATACATTTCTCAGACATTATGTTGAGATAAGGATCATGTCATCACCATCCATCGTGTGATACACTTGTGGCTTCAGATCTTATTGACACGTGCGCCTGATCGTCCCTTGTTGTTTCATCACATCAGAAATACCGGATTGTAGATACATGTCATAGCAGGATCGGCATCCGCCTGTACAGTACCATCCCGCCAACCCCCCAGATACAGACCCTAGACAAGATTATTTTTAGAGATGAGCGAGCACTAAAATGCTCGGGTGCTCGTTACTCGAGCCGAACATTTCCAGATGCTCGAGTGCTCGTTTCGAGTTAACGAGCCCCATTGAAGTCAATGGGAGACCGGAGCATTTTTCAAAGGAGGCCA
Organism: Engystomops pustulosus; assembly: GCA_019512145.1. NCBI lineage: Eukaryota > Metazoa > Chordata > Amphibia > Anura > Leptodactylidae > Engystomops > Engystomops pustulosus. Next base: position 10,409,888 of record CM033643.1, on the reverse strand, counting down.
TGGTTCAGGAATAAAATGTGTATTTAATTGAAAAATAATGTCTGCTGATAATTTGCAAAACATCTGCGATCTATTCTTCACTGTTCCGGTCGCGTATATTATCTCCCGACAAGTAGCAGATGTAAAGAACAGTGAAGAATAGAATAAAAACATGAACACGAACACAGTGAAAACAGGATCATTTAAGATAAAACCACAGTGCAGAACACAGTGCAGAATGATTACAGATGTCGGCACATCTGCTTATGTCGGGAGATACGCGCGGAACGGCGCAAACATAGCATTGAAGAACAATATATATGTGTGTGGAAAACACATTGCAGATGTTTAAATACATTCATCAATGTGTTCTTCACAACATATTATTGTTCTTCACATGCTATTTGTTCGCACCGTTCCGCGCGTAATCTTCGACAAGTAAGCAGATGGTGCCGACATCTGTAATCTATTCTGCACTGTGTTCTGCACTGTGTTTTTATCTTAAATGATCCTGTGTTCACTGTGTTATTCTAATTCTTCTTTCTCTCACTTGTTTTTTTTAATTAAATGCTCGATCTCGAGCAGGGGAAATACTCGTCCGAGCAACGAGAGCTCTCGAGTACCCTAATGCTCGAGACGAGCATCAAGCTCGGACGAGCATGTTCGCGCATCTCTCTAACTATTTCCATTCATAGTCTCCCTTCAGTCTTCCAAGAGAAGAGGTCATATTATGCAAATTATCCGCCCAATCAGACAAAGTAATTGTCATATATAAAATACAACAAGGAACAAAAGTTGGTTAACCCCCTTCCTGACAAGAGATTTTTTCGTTTTTTGTTAACGTTTCTCATTTCACACCGCTGTGTTGGGCGTGTTTTTTAGGGGACAAGGTGTCTTTATAACAGCACTACTTTATAGATTGGATTGGATGGGATTAGATGGAGTGGAGAAAAAATACAATACAATTACAAAAGTAAATTATCAAATAAATATATATAAATGAACTCATTAGAGGAAATTTGATGGCGCTATATCAAATAAACATATTATTATGATGTAATTTTTTTAAAGGAACAGCTCTAGGCAATGACCATGAACTAGGATCCTGGTTTTCCCTAGAACTGTCGCTCCCTGATGTGTCACTTGGGCGACAATCAATGGGGAGCCGCACAATTGAAAGCACGATCACGTGCGTGGTGAGGCTACTGAACCAAACTTACAGGTTGGTTGTGGCTGAACTCTTGGCAAACCCAACCTGCAAGCGCCCGCTCCAATGTTTCTGGTCACATATGTAAAGCTGAACAATCCCTTAAAATGCCAACTTTTTAGCACATTTAGTGTATTCTTGTGTCGTGAAAAAGGTAAAAAAGCAAAATAAAGTTGTTATCACTATTTCACCAGTCATCGTAGCCACACCCCAGATTCCTCCAAAATACTAATTTCAATATAACAGATATTTCGCTGCATCACAGAACATTAATTCTCACAAAGACTCATGCCCAGAAGACTTTACTCAAGGCCGCTGACTTAGTTTCCCTTTACCCAAACAACCCTCCAAAATGTATATTATATTACAATAATTGTTCAAACATACACATAGGATATTTAATATTCTGGTGATTTAGGACATTACACACATTTTACTATTTCACATAGGAAAGGAGGAATGATACTTGAATATTCAGGTTTTTTTATTGTTTCTTATACTTTTTTACCTGGGGTGTTTCCAGAGCCCATCAGTGTTGTCTTTCTCACTGCTGTTACAATAGCAGCCAGAGGCTGTCTCCTTCCCACTTGAACTCCTGCTGCGCTGTAGATTACACAGACGAGGGGGGAGCGAGAGAGCAGGGGGAAAGGGGGAGCATGTTCGCTCATTGTAACAAGCCAGTGAAAGTCTTGAACACCCTGAGGGGCTCTCTGGAAAACACCACAGCAGAGTTTTGTAATTGAAGTTAAAGGACACTGTCATCAGGTACTGCTGTCACGTTCTGTCACTACTATCCATGTTGGTGAAGAAGCTTCACCAAGGATCCCATCCAGCCTTTATCTAGTTTATTTCATACTTTAATCATTAATCAACATCATCTACTCGTTATATAGTAATGAGGTCGGTCACATTGGTACCAAAGGGAGCGCATTGGTTCGTTCACCAAAAACCCCCTACAGCCATGTTCCACCCGTCGCCCCTCTCCTCGCCCGCCCCTGCTCATCGTCTTGGTGTGGAGTATAAATTGAAGCAGTGGTTTCGTAGTCGTGTGTGCTGCATCTGATGACCCTATTGGTTGAGCGATCCTCCAGTACACACAGGTGAGCAGAACATCAGAGCGTCAGCTCCATGTACCCCACACTGCTTGCTTGCTATTAACATTGGCTGATCTGGTTCCCTGGGAAGCTTGTCACCATGTAAAGTCTCGGTCCGTGATACCACTACACATGCACACGACAGAGCTGCATGGGGCGTGGTGGCGCACCCCAGCAACAGAAAGCACATCAATTATACACCTCACAAGTCAGCACTAGACACAGGCTGTCAGTCATGCACTGGGGGTGTGGACTGACCGATCCCACTCATTATAAGGTGGACATCTTGATATGCTAATGCTTCATTGTACTCCACAGGTCATTTGCAACAGCCTTTGGACCAATAGAAAGGGTATAGTAGGGCACTGGAGCGCTCTAATGGCAGGTTATATGAAAATATATTTAGGTTTAGGGGGTTCATTTTGCCTGCGGGATGTCCTTTAAAAAAACAACTCTTTCTTTGTGGCATGGCCAACCGATTTTCAGAGTGGTAAATTGAGATGGGTCTGAGCCATTGTTTGCCCTGAATTGTCGTTGAGAATTGCTTTTAATAAATAAGCCCCTTCTAGTCCTCGGGCACACGATTTTTTATAGAAGGCCTAAATCTCATTTCATTCAACCTATTTCTACTAAACCTTTTTTTTTTTTTTTAACAAACTCTCATCAGCCCACCAAATGTAACACGTGACAGGAAACCAAACTGCTGAGAAGATGACACACAGAAACAGGGGACTTTTTTTTTGTGTTCTTCAAACGACTAGTTAGAAAATTGTGCGAATGTGCACATAGAAATGCTAAATGACAATCATCGTTATTTCTGCGGCTTTCTTGTAGCGCTTAGCTTTCATTTCTAAGTCACCTCTATGACGCCCGTCTATTTCTACAAGATATCGTCAATCATTGTCGTAACAGGGCAGTGTTTGTGGTGGTGTGACCGCCATATATAGACACGAAGGGCATACAGAAACAGTCCCTTTAGTTCATGCTGGCTGGTCAGTTTTCTGGGTAGTACTCAGCGTCAATATCGTGATATCTATAGGTGATGACATGAGCCAGGTAAATGACCCACATCACAGATACTAGGACTGCAATGACTTGCGTAGGCTACAGTTAGGTGCCTAATACACATGAATGCTGTTGGTGATCGGAGTTGATTGGAGGATTTGGTGCTTTGCATGTGGCCATGATTTTGGCGTGGATTCGCTGGCCGTAAAAAAAGGAGCCTCCTTCGGCATGCAGGGGATGAATTACCAGGCGCCTCATGCTTGACAAATAACAAACAAGTAACCCCCGTCCGTCAAACGACCACAACCGCTGGTGGCAGATTCATTCAGAATATTTCCATAATGAAGTAGATACCCATTCACCGATACGGCTTGTCTTCAAGTTGTACCACACTCATCCGTGGATGTTAGAGGATTGTTCATTATCTATCCAATCTACGTTGCAAGAATCGAACCAAGGACGGACCCTACTTCGGCGTATCAGCCGCAATGACACGGTCTGGTGGGGGGGGGTCAGACACTACATTACTGGGGATTAGACCTTTAGGCGCAGTTGCGACAGCGTTTGGTGGAAAGGTGACCAATAAGTTGTGTCGGAAGGACGAAGGGTAGCCATTCGAGGAATTCTAGGTCCAACCAGCTAACTGTCCCCCCCCCCACAGAAAAAATATACACTAGCGTCCTCAGATTGGTGTAACAATTGTGATGTTTCTTGTTCTTTTTTGTACCGCGGCATTGCAGATGGCAACTAGAAGGTCCCTTAGAGTTGGTGGATCTGGCAAGGGAGGGGTTGGTTTACAAACAGTGTCTAACATGAAAAGCCCAATGCATCAACAGGGATCCTTTCACCATTCTTGTCCCTATACTCGCAACTGAGGGACGCGCTGTGGGACGAAACCAGTTTGGATGAGAGCTGTCCAGGCCCCTGCTTGGCGCCCCCTGTAAACAAACTGCACAGGGATCACGTACAAGAAACTTTTTTCACTTTTTTAAATAATAGCCCGCCCCCAACAGCACTGCTTCCCATAAATTCTTTCTTGAACTTGGATAGCCCTTTAGAAAACCTGTCGATGGGTCCGGGGCTGGTGACATCGTGTAAGCGCCCTACACATCTGGAATCACTTTCCTACAGTCTGAACTAGAATCAGCTTGCCCTGGGTAATGGGAGGGATGTGGCACCTCATGTTTTCAATCGCGGTTTCCAGGACTCTCTCGAATTGGTATCCTATTCAAAGGTCCTGAAATAGGGTGCTAATAACTCTTGTAGTACAGATGGCGTCGGAAGCAGAACAGATAGTATGAAGGTATTTAACTAAACCATACTATAAACTATTAAATCCCCTATTAACCTGGTGTCTTTTCACTCATTGAAACATTTATTTTTTGCTCTGCTACCTCTTAAAAAACATCCAATCAACTCTAGTTTTTCATTTTGTGTTCTCTGTGGGGCAGAGCTTCTTTTTTTGACAGGGCATTTAGGTTTCTAGCGGTGGACAAATATTTTTACTTCTCAGTGACGTTAGTTTTATTATTCAATCCATTGCCGCTGGGATCCTTGGTGAAGTAACTGGAAAACACTTCGCAATGTGGTTTGAAAGCAATTAGATGGTGCAATAATAAAAATACATACCGTAATGTCGCACTTTACTTTCTTCGTGTACTTTACTACTTTTATTATTCTGTGCTCCAAATAACACATCACAAAACTCTTCTCTTGTTGTTTATATAAAAATAAACAATGAAATAGTAAGCAACATAGAAGCACATTTCAAAAATTAACGAACGTGTATGACAAAAATAGCTTTTCTGCCAATCCTTCTGACACTAAGGCTGGGTACTTTTCCTACATCAAAATGGGTGGGTATTTTAAATATTTCTTTTGACCTTGTGTGAGTCTCGAATTTATTTTTTATACCTCCCGTTGTGAGTTACTGCAAAGGGGACCCCCACTGAGGACTTCTGTCTGCCTAGGTGGCTCTATCTGGTCAAACCTGTAGCCTAGACCCTGTCCTATTTTAAACCACTATTAGGCAAATAATTTGTGTGGCAATATGGAACACCAATCAGTAATGCCTTCACGATTTTTTGCACATCTCTCCACTTATTTTATTGAAGTTAACAAGGCGCGTGTGTCGTGCCGAAAATGCGTTCCCCAATTACTACTATTTGTGTCCCTTTGCACAAACATGTGTTTAAGTTCTACTTACAATAAAATTTACCTGCACCAAGTTGGCGAGTGCCGGATTTTCTTTATTACTTATTGGAGGCTAGGCATACTCGTGTGTCAGCCACGCTGCTCGAACTACGGAGTTCCTAATGTACCTTTTTTATACTTACCTGTACCTATTTTGGTTTTACTATACTCCCCTACTCCCCCAGGCACTCCCCCCAAATTTGGTCTCTCTTCCCCCCTGGGGGTGAAACAATTTTTTTTGGAGTTGTTAAACGAACTGCTACGGCTTCCCATTTTGACAAACTTAACCGTTCAGAGTCACATATAATGGCATAACCCAACTCCAAATGGTGGGTGCGCAATAAGAGGGTATTTTTAATGTTACGGAATGCCAATGTTTCCGCAAAAGACACAAATTTGGTAAAAAACAAACCGTACACTATAGAAATGCATCTTACATTTATTCTTTATGGCTACGGCAAGGCTCATTCATACGGCACTTTCTACAGATCGTGGGGGGTACACGGTACCAAAACGAAAATTAGAAGTCTTAGGGGTTGACTGGATTGGCGCAACTTTTTTTTTTGTTCTCCCTTAGAGACCTGCGTTCTCTAAAGGAAACCTACCACTTCCATTGTATTGGCAGGTTTCCGACACTGGCAATACCCCGGCAACCATCTCAGGCTGACGCTGGTGGCCCGGTAGCTTTATTTTAAGTTAGTGTTGTTGACGAAACATAAAAAGAGAGTGTTTTACCCAAACTTAACATACAAACAAACAAAAAAAACCGCGGTAATCCGGTTTTAAACACTTTTGTTTAAAACCTTTATAGCCGTCGCAAGGCAGGTACGCGGTCGGGCGGCTTACCTATGCCTCGCGGCTTACATAGGACGTGAATGGAGCCACGCTCATCCAGGTAACGCCGAGCGTCGACCCTTCCAGGAGCACCGGCGGCTACTAGAAGCTTCTACCAAAGTGAATTTTAAAAAATAAAAAAAAAAACAAAAATTACAAGTGTTGTTAAAACCGCGATACCGGGTTTAAAACACTAAGCTAACTAAGCTCGCTCAAATCACCCTGAGCTGAGGTCCCGGTAATTGCATCGGAAAACTGCACTTCAAGGTGGTAGGTTTCCTTGTAAGGGTTTCCCACTATAAAGAAATTACCTCATCTAATCTTGATACTTTACCTAGTCATTGGTGACACCTTAAATAAAGCTGGATTAGATTGTGAGCCCCAATGGGGACGGGACTGATGTGACAAGCTCTGTTCGCGCTGCGCATCTGTGTGCGCAATATCAATAAGGCAACTTAATTAGCTTATTATTTCTTGAATCTCAAATAAATCTCGCTTTGTTTGACCCAATCTCGAAATTTTAACCATTCAAACAGCTTTTTACATGGTCAAAGTTTCGATGGAACTTCAACAAGTTTTTTAGATAAGTTGTGATATGTAGGCAATCGTTGATCCTAGGTGTCCTTTAGGGCCTTGTGGCATGCTGACTCTTCTCTTCTAGTTCTACTAAAGCCATAGAACCGATTCTGCAGTCCGCCGGAACGGCTGTTCACCACTGGGGCAGTATCAACGCATGCTCCCAGGTCTCCCGCCTCCGTGTTCGCTGCTCAAGTCAGGTCTCTTGGTTTTTTTAAGACGAGTGGAAAAAAGACACTTAAAATCATTTCTGTCTTCAGCACACAACTCTCCCATAGGAAAAAAAGCGAATTGTTTCCCCCCTTACCCCCCGGCGGCTGTCTACCCGCGTCACACAATGGCCCTATTTATAGTTTGTGTAGCGTATGATGTAATACGTTAGCCATGTGCCTACATTTGAATGTTGACGTGCAGCGTAATATGCGCCGCGCAGCTGATGTCTGTCAAAAAATTTTGTGTTATATATTTAAAAAATGACACCTTTAAAAATATCTTCAATTTGTAATTTAAAATACTGTAATAACTCAATTATGTGAATTGACAGGAAGGTCCCAGTGTCCTGGAAAATATATCGTCTTCAATCGCTTCAATCCATTTGCGCTCTTTGAACAACGGTAAAGTAGGTCGTAATGGAAGTTACCATCCCACGATACGCTTTTGTTAAAAGCGTAAGGAGCCGAGGAAGTGCATGAAATCGAGAGCACAGAAGTCAGTAAGGAATACAACAATGCTTTCTCATTGGTGTAATTTATCTTCACCTGTATGGTTTATAGGTTTCCATATATCTCCAGTGGATGGTCGGATATACGACAAATACCTTGAAGGGTTAAAAGTTACTACGATACACACCATATAACATTTGGGAGATTTATAATCTGAATGATCCTGAGGTAAAACTGTTTCTACGTATTGCCTACGCCCAAATCATGGAACTAGCTTAATTTTTAAACAGAGGCTTGTGGGATGATGAAGCTGATCGCTGATTGGTTGTCCATTGTCAACTAGAACACTCTTTCTTCTTCTCCTGCTCTCCAGACACTGTGGTATGAATAAATCTCTCCCCCCATTTTTATATGTTTATTATCCCTTTAAAAATCCTTTTTGGAAATGAACTCCTTTAATTTCCGGATAATTGAAATGTACTAGAGATGTAGAACGCTGCTTTCCGCCTGAAAATATGTCCAAATATATCTATACTATATAAATCCACAAATATTGTTGTCTTTCTGATGTTTAGGACGAATCTACCACCAACCTCAGAATCCATCCTGATAAACCAGGGACAATACGCATACGATCCAGGCACCCGGACTATGCGTGGTGTAATCTTCCTTATATACTTTCTCTTATCCGCAATCGGCCTCCTTCCTTCTAAAATTCAACTTTTTAATTGTGGCGCTAAAGCAGAGTCTGGGTGCTACCCAGCAACTCTGTATCATCTGTCTTTGACATGCACTGTTTGACAAACTGCCCCCCCCCCATCCCGCCCACCCCCTCCCCCTGCCCCACCCGTTACCTAGACACCAACCATTTCCCTACCCACGTGCGGGCCCCCCCCCCAACTGCACCCACACCACTATCCCAACACACCCTCAAACAACCCGCTCACACGACCAACACAGCCCGGTTTATCTAGTCGCCCCCCTTCCGGCGGTCCTTTCCCGCCTTCCCGCTCCACACACGCCCGACCCCCCCCCCCCCTCTCCCACTGCTCTCCCTAGCCCTACTGTACTCGAGTCTGAGTGATTAGGAAAGCAGGGAGATTGAGGCCTAAGGGGTGGATTATAGTCTACACTTCCCCCCCCTCATTCGAATTTTCGTAAAGCCGCTGCAGAATATCATGGGAGACATAATTGGGGGGCCTTATTTCCTAAGGGTCAGCGGTCACACGTTAGGTCGTGGATCACACTTTTTCCTTCCCGAACGTTTTCAGTGATTGCAACGGCCGTGAGAATTTAATATTTAAAAGCGGGGGGGGGGGGCGGGGTGGGGGCAAGCTGTCAGACATCCTACTGATGATTCACGTACCTCGCGATCTTCCGACCTGACCGCCGCTCTGGGATTTACACGGGCAAAGACTTCTCAAATTGTGTAGCAAGATCAACACTTTAACAACATGCACCAGTAAGAAAATGGTGACCTGTGACCTTGTAGCGCAAGCGGGCGTTGTATTCGCGGGAAGATGCACACATGCAGCGATATTGGGTGCACGATCTTAGTGAATATCTGCGGGACAACATGGCACCACAGGGCGAACTAACTTCACTGTCGGACACGACGCAACCGCTCAATGCCTGTCCGCATATGCTTACAAGTCTGCACTGGTCAAACACAAAAACTAGTTGACACCCTCGCGTAATATGGGTAATTAATGGCTGCGCGTGCTTTGCTGAAGGACGCGCCTCTGAACAGGAGACGCCTCAGTAAAAGCACGGTTATGGTGCATCTGTCCATCTCCTAATATGTTGCAATAATACGAGGGCACGACTGTGTGGTACTGGTGTACTATCTCGTTTTATGGTGACAATTGCCATTGCTGGTAGTGTAGTACAAGGTTGTATCTGATATGGGGACATAAGTAGAGTATGTAGTATGATAGATATATGTAAGGTGGAACTCAAAACATACAATGAACAAATATCGGTGCAGAAATAGGCAACACTTGACATACACCGGCGAACTACGCTCGAGAAATAATATTTTCCTCAAAGATTAATGACTAAACTGCTGAGAACAAAAGAAACTGTTGGCGAACGTGGACTACTACTTTTGACTTGTAATTTCTGTGTAGACTTAGAGAAAACACCTCTAAATTATCTGATCCTACTACTCGTTTTTACTCCGGGAGGAGATAGTCCACCATACTATAATGAGAGTTGGGTGCAATAGAGGACTTATTGGAATATTGTTGTTTAAACACATGTGTTCAGTGGAAATAGTTACAAACAAAGATAACGTTCCTCGGTGGGGGGTCAGGGTGTACATCCTTTTCCTTTATAATTAAACCTCCACAGTCCTTCCACTTTCCTGCATAACCACATGCAAGTAGCTTCCCTCTAATCCTCTTACTCAAGAGAGATCCTCTCAGGATAATGGACAAACATAATTCTTCCTCATTACCATAATCTGATTGCGATCTTGCCCCACTTTTATTAAATGCAAATCTATTCTCATAACTTAATCACATGAGTGAACAGGTCCACTTTCGCCTTCAACAAGACACAGCGCACTCCTCTGCTGGCTTTCCATATATTTCATTTCTACCTTATAACATATGATGTCACTCCTGTCCTCAATATTGTGATCATAGAGTGGAACAGGTCAATTTCTCCCCAAAATCAATCATAGTTTTTTTGGAAACATCTGTCTATTTTACGTATTTACCACCTTCAGGACATTGACCTTTTCACTTCAGCCTCCTTCCCTCACCAAACATCCATGTCACTGCCTCCCACCATACAACATACTCTGCTATCACAAACGCTCTGTCATTATTATTAATCATTCTATAATTTCCTATTATTATGATAATCTTGCTCACCGTGCCTTTATAACCTTCCCCTATCATATGTACTCGCCAACATTTCATCATCAAACATGAGCAAGCAGTCACTGCTCCCACAAATTAACACAACGTCCCCCTCCTGCTGCTGTCCATCTTTCTTTACATAGTAATTTAATTATTTGCGGGGTCTTGTGCGTCATTTCCTCTTTCATGTCTACTGGCCCTCGCATCACATTTCTTCTGGCCTTATTATATGTCCATAATGGTGATTGGGCACAGGTTCAACTGTAGATTTTTAACACAATTTAATAATTTGGGGATAGGTTGTCATTTTTACCTTATGAGACTGGACTCCTCACACTTCACTTCTGTCCTTATTATCATCATCACACTTCTTGAACAGGTCACTGTCTCGCCACAAGATCAACATATGCATTTCCTGGCTGTTGCTCTATGGTCCGCCCATTTAAAAATTCAGCACCTTTTTGTGCGCCTAGTGTGTAGTTCGGCGCCTAAATTCCGGTTGGCGGGCACTGTTTTCTCTTTCCCAAATTATCACAGCTACAACCATTCTGTATAATTATAGTTTTCTGCCTCTTATTAAATCACTTTACTTTAACACAGTTTAGGCGCAGTTTAGGCGCAATGTTAGATTCGGGCACTTACATGTGATCCTGCTACAAGCTCCTCTCTGCTTCTCCCACAGCCCAGAATGAAGATAACACTCACAGCAGCACCCAGGTGTGTGACACCCTGCACCCAGTGACCTCCTCAGCAGTGGCTTCTCCTAGAGGGGATCCCCCAGTGCTGGTCTCCTGCTGCACCCCTGTAATTCTGCACAATATCCCCCTCAGACACTGTGCAGAATTACATGGGGGACACTTGTTTGTAGTATCTGCAACATTCTGCAAGCTTCTGCAAACTTCTCTTCTCTCTTGCTGTGAGCTCAGGTTTTGCAGAATATTTTGTAAATAGAAGGTGATGACCTGTAAATAGAGTCTGCAGCTCCTGTCTGTAGTGTATCTAATGTATCTATTATATGTTCCAGTGTCTGCAGTGTATCTAATGTATCTATTATCTGTTCCAGTGTCTGCAGTGTATCTAATGTATCTATTATATGTTCCAGTGTCTGGCTGAGCTCTGCTGCTAGAAATGAGCTCTTCTGCAAAGGGGCTCAGTGCTTTCATCTCAGATAACGCCACCTTCGAGCTGGAGTGTTTTTGCGCCCGTTTTTGCGCCTAAATGCAAAAGTCGCACATGATGAATATCATTAGGCGCAGCAAAACATCTGGAATTGAACGATAGATGAGGGAAAGGTGGTTATTTTTGCTGCGCGGCTAATTTGACGTTTAATCGCAAAAATGGCGCAAAAACGGTGCGCCTAAACGAAAAGGCGCAAAAACAACAGAAAAAACAAGTGATAAATGTGGCCCATTATTCCTAGATTTTTACATAATTTAGTAATTTGGAGTCTTTTGTTCTTTGAAACAACTTCACAAAACTGGCCTCATCACATTTACTTCTGTCCTGATTAATACGGTCACATTCCTGAACAAGTCACTTTCTCCGTCAAGACTAACAAACTTATTCTGCTGCTTTCATTATTCCTATAATCTTCTTTTATTATATTTTTTACTATCTTATTCTTTTTATTTGAAATTTTCAAAGAATGTTCTCGTATTTCATTTTATGATTACCGGTAGATATATTATAGGTTTCAGCATACTCGTATAATTTATAGGTGTACCGGGTCTGATGAGGGTACATTGTACAATGGAGTTTCTACCTGAATGTGGCACCTGTTGCACCCAACCTTCTCCCCTTCTACTTTTTTGTCTAGTTACTCTGAATGCAAAGTACCCCACTCCCTAAATAACCCCCCCCCCCCCCATGATGAATTGAGCCCCTGCCAAAAATGCTAATAGGTTTCCTGCACCGGTCTGTTTAATGGGCAGCCATTCTTTCATGTCTACGTCCTGGTGCGGAGAACATAGCACACGCGTTCTTTTCAGACTTTGGATATCATTTGTCAGGACCTGCAAAAAGGTTAGCGGTGGTGCAAAGCCATGTGTGAGTCTAAAATACTAGTCAAAGATGTCAGTTTCTCGTCATTTAACACAGTCCAGCTCAGCATTTTCCTGGAGACAGTAGGCACATTATAAGTGCCACACGCCAGGAGCTAGAACTATTACATAGTCATAGAAAAATAATGCATATGTTATGGACCTTCCTTCCCGAATGAAGCTCTTCTGAGCTGTAGCCGAGCTGAGTACGTCCTTGGAAGGTCAACTTAGTTAAAGGTAAACTTCAATACTAATAAATAAAAAAAATTGTATTGCAGACAATTCATTATTATAAAACGGTCCAACCCGTGGCTTAGTGACATAGGTCTCGGCACCAGGTCACATATTGGGGCAGATTTATTTACCTGTCCGACGGAGTTCACCCAAAATGCATTGTCTGAAGTCAATGGGGGTCATTTACTAAGGCGTTTTTCCGACGTGTTACCCGAATATTTCCGATTTGCGCCTATTTCCCCTGAATTGCCCCGGGATTTTGGCGCATGCGATCGGATTGTGGCGCATCGGCGCTGGCATGCACGCGACGGAAATCGGGGGGCGTGGCCGAACGAAAACCCGACGGATTTGGAAAAACCGCCGCATTTAAAACAAAAAATCTGTCGCGGAGCTTGCACTTACCTTCACTCAGCCCGGCTCGGTGAGCGTTCCGCTGCTTTTCAGCGCAGCAGCGCCACCTGGTGGATGGTGGAGGAACTACCTTAATGAATCCCGGCCGGACCCGAATCCAGCGCAGAGAACGCGCCGCTGGATCGCGAATGGACCGGGTAAGTAAATCTGCCCCAATGCACTGTGCCGCAATTCACAAAGATCATGCGGCCGATTTCCTGCATGTGTCGGTTCCCCGCTCAGGTCCGCCGGTGTTTGCCTTCTTCTTCCTGGTGCATGTAAGTCCGAATCAGTCGCCCCCCAATTTCTTTCGCATGAAAGCTGGCGCAGCTGTGCCACAATCCGATCGCATGCAACACAATCTCCGCAAATCCACGAAAGTGCGATCCGCGGACTCTCTAAATAAATAAGCCCCATTCTGTTGATAGTACCTGGATGTAAAAAGCAAGAAATTCTGGATTCTGTAAGGATTTTCCAAATTTTTCAGTAACAATTCTAGTAACTTTAGCTCGTACTAGTTAAAAATAGCATAGGGTTTGTTAAAGCCCCACATTTCAGCGAGGTACTATGTGGAAGTCCCGGTCACAAAACATGAATTCCCCATTACCACCAAGAAAATGTTGACATTTCTGCTTCTGTTCTGAGCTGCCGTATAGTTGGTTCCTGATTGTACATGAAGGGAGACACATCTTCTGTTTGCTTCTTGAAGGGTAGGCAGGGGTTCAAACTTTGAGAGTCAGCTTATTAGCCAAGTGTAAAGCTTCCTTGGGACTGGATTCTTGAGCCAGTTATTTGTTTTCTTACTATTGTGCTTACATTTACATTATCTACAATCTACTTTGTGTTCTGACCACCCTCTAGCAGCTGATTTAGAACTGCGCTGGCATCTGGTTGTAACCTTGGTTTGTACTCTGACTATGATTCATTTCTCTTATGTACTCCATCAGACTTGCTGGCTTTGGTTTTGGTTTTCTTGCTCTCTATCCCTCAAATTAGTCAGTATGGGAATGTTGCCCAGTTGGGGGTCTGTCATCTGTCGCCTGTCAGCAGTTTTCAAATAGGCAGGGTCAAGGGGTGTGGTTTACGCATCCTCACTACACATGAGATGAGATACCAGAGACCTGTATATATTTTAAAGGAAATCTACCATCAAAATCACGCATCTAAACCAGGGACACACTCATTTCTAATTTCTTATATTTGTTATCCATGGACTTCTTCCTTTTAAAATCAAATAAAAAAATAGCCAGAAGAATAGCCAGAGCCAGAAGAACTCTGGGGGACTTAACCAGCTGCAGCTTCACAGCCTGTTACTCCCCTTCCCCCTGTTCCCTCAGGACTTCTCCCTCTGCCTGATGGAATCTCAAGAAAATGTAAGCAGACAGAGCGAGTAGACAAGTGCTCCTGCACAGTGTAACAGCATTTAAAGCTACTGGCAATGGCTTTTTAGAGTAATAAACCCTATAAAAATAATGACGGATCTAGTACAGTTCTGAAACGAGTATCCTATCATTTTTATCTTTCATTGAGGGTAGAAATTCCAAATCATTGGTAAAAACTCCCCTTGTTTTTATTTGATTTTTTAATAAAAATCCTTTCACCTACAAGAAGGAGCGCCACAAGTCATTCTTATAGGGTTTATTACCCTAAAAAGCAATTGCCAGCTACTTTGCCGGACTTGTGCCATACCAGACTGGGACCCCATGAGGCTGCACCAGTAATAATTCCTTTATTTATATATCGCACACAGATTACGCAGCACAGCACAGAGGTTGCCTAACCAGTACCTGTCCCCAATGGGGCTCACAATCTAATCAACCTACCAGTATGTTTTAGAGTGTGGGAGGAAACCATAGGACCCGGAGGAAACCCATGCAAACACGGAGAGAAGATTCAAACTCTTTGCAGATTTTGACCCTGGGACTTGAACCGAGGACCCCAGCGCTACAAGGCTGTAATGCCATATTAATGATTATTGGACCACCATGGTGTCCAATAATCCAATAATGCACATGCACTTAGTATTGTATGAACATGCACTATTACACTATAGTTCTTTTGCGTTTGTCTCTTTTTTCTTTCCACGTTTTTTTTAGTGGGGGGCTCTGGTAATACCCCCCAGAGCGGTTTCGGCTCATTAGCATAAAGTTTATTTTAGAATAATAGAAAAGTCACTGTACCTGGAACTATGAGTAATTGTCCCTGATTTATCATGATGGATTTTGATTTCCTTCAAGTCTCCATGGTGAGGTGAGCGCTATCAGTCATCCCGCTTGAATTGGTTGTCCCAACTTCAAGGTGATTGTGCTAATCCTGTTCTTCTTGTACATCTTTGCTATGATCTAAGTTTCAATATTTCTGAATAACTAAATATTGCCGTTTTTACTTAGCGGAAGAACAGACAGAATGATGACATGTCCTTCTTTACTGTGTAGCATGAGGCATAGTTTGCAGAGTTAGCCTTTGATCATGTATTGTGATATCACCACGGTTTAAGCCAGATAACAAAACCATTTCTGGTTCATCATCGAGAACTCGCATCCACTGGTTACAGGGTGTAAATCAGACTTTGCTGTGATACTCTGGTGACTTCATGCTTCCCCTTGGCCACTAATGATTTGTGACTCCAAATTTATTTTATAGCTTGCTTCCCCTTACAGTATGCAGCACATATACTGTGGTTCCTGTTTGTAGATCGTGCAAATGGATGAGAATGTTTAAACACAGCGATGAGATACGTCTGAGCGGAGGGAAGTTATGGTCACAGCACCGTGCAGACATAAAGAAGGAGCCACTGGACATTTATGGGCTCCTGTACAAGGCTCAGAGAATGACATAGAACTGGAACGGGAAAGGAGAATCTCCAGCTTGAAGTTTTGTAGAATCTTTTGCGAAGTTACAAACCTTGTACAATGTTGGCGTTTCCTGATTCAGTGGCATTCTATCAAAGATGGGTGACCGGTTAACCACCAATATGGCTGCCAGAATCAGGAATCCCATCATTCTCCAGTTCAAAGGAAAAAGTTAATCATCACTTTTTTATTTTAATACTCCAGTCATGCTCACTAGTATTCTGGAAGCGAGCAGTAGGCTCCTCCTGGCCTCTTGTATAAATCTAGCACAGGCACCATTCTACTCCTACTGCTGCTGGCTCAAGTAGACGGACACGTGCACGCCAGTCATCCAGAAGCAAGCAGCACCAGTAGAAGTAGGCATAATGCTGCCTTATCAACATTTATTCCTGGAGCACCAGCAAATATTCATGGGACCCCCACCTCCCCATGACTACTTGGGGGTAATTTTTAGGCACATGCATGCCTTAGAACTAGATGTTTGATCATCACACTGGTATATAATAAGCATTAAGGTGAAGCTTATCATTAGGTGCTTCAGCTGCTGGGGACAGTTGTGGATGTAAGAATGACCTGACAGGTTCCCTTTAAGATTTATGTAATGACCAGATTTAATATTAGTAGGTTTGGGTTCCAAACCCCAAGAAAGTATCAAAGATACTTTGTAGGTCCTCTTATAAGCAGACCTCTACCTGAGAAGCTCCATTCGAAAAGCTTGTTGGTGCAAAATATTACGGGCAACGTCACAATGTTAGCGCTTAGTCTCCTATTATGGCTTTTTAAGGGCACACAAAAAACTTACTGGGGGTCATTCACTAAGGGCCCGAATCGCATTTTTACGTCGGTTTACCCCAATTTTACCGTTTTGTGCCTTTTTCCCTGAATTGCCCCGGGATTTTGTCGCACGCGAACGGATTGTGGCGCATCGGCACCGGCAAAATGCGTTGCTGGACACGCGCTTACCTGCACCCGGCCTGGCTTGGTGAACTTCAGTGCACTCCGAGGGAATTCAGCGCAGCAGCAACACCTGGTGGACGTCGGAGGAACTACCTTAGTGAATCCCCACAGAACCCGAATCCTCCGCACAGAACGCGCCGCTGGATCGTGAATAAGTAAGTAAATCTGCCCCATTGTGTCTTAAATATTTGTATTTGGAGAGGAGTTTTTGGAATCTGTTAAAAATATAAAACAGTTGATATCAACGGAGCTGCCAGAGCTTCTGGAGGTGGAACCAGTCCAGGATAGAATAGGGAATGCACCACCTGAAAAGTCACAGTTATGGCAAAAACTGGCACCCTACTAAAATGAGAAAAACAAGTACAACCCCTCATATCATTATGGAGCCAGGAATGTGAGTTATTGGAGCGCATATATCAAATGAGCATAGCAAATGACTAGTCCAAGTACCTTCAAAAAGTGTAGACATCAACCTGGGCTTCAATGGGCTTCGATTTTATAATGGCTTCAGTTTTAACCCTAAAAAATGCATCAGAAGGGAGAAAACTCACTGGTGCCACCTATAGATACTTTGTAGATATCCAAATTTTTTAAGCAATGTATGACAGTATTTGTTTAGGAACTGAGTGGTCCTTTAGACCTTTATAGTAACTTGAAGGTCACCAACCACAAATGGTTATTGGGCTTGGTAGTTACCGGAGCGTTGCCTGAACAATCTATCTAACAGAGATCACAGTGTTGCGTTTCAATTTTTATTGAGGTCACATGACACATCGGTTACAGTCTCTCTTCGGGCGCATGGTGTATTTGTTATGCTATCAACTAGTTTAATAAGCTACTACAGCTTCTACTTGGCAGGCCACAATTGGCTGATCTATTTTATGTTCTCTCTAGAACCCTAATGTATAAGACAATAGTACACTGTATGAAAGTAGGAGGTTCTAAAAGATGGTCCCACACAATGGACCCTACATAGTAGGCCTTCACAGAGAAATTATGATTGTAGGCATGACGTGAGGAGATTTTCAACACTTTAGGTGGTGTACAGTACATATTGACCTCTACTGAACCTTCTTGATATCTCAATTATGTCAAAAATGGAACATTCCATCTTCATAGTCTTCCCTCAAGCCAACGTGTTCAAGGGGATTTCCAGTTTATGAGTCTCACTGGGTTAGTTATGTTTAAAAAAAATCCTTGGAAATTACTGCTCTGTTAGGATTGGTGCAGGATATAGAGGACAGTAGGGACCCACTCAACCCAAAGAATTAGACATGTGGAGACTGCTGAAGGTAAGTATAAGGTTTGTTTTTTTGACCATTTGCAATCCAATGAGCGTTTTTTTCTCATTGTTAATGGATGGACAGAAGGAAATGATGTATTTTTTTCCAGATTTAAGGTTATGCCATTGATACTGGTGGGTTTGTGACCACCGGTAACTTAAATGAAGTGATTGTGGTAGACCATGGACACCTGTGGATACTTTTCCGATCTGGTGTAAGAGAAGAACTTGACTTTCTGTCTTCTTTTCCCTATTCATCTGTTCCCATTGATTAAAAGACAAATAGTCTTATTGAAGGGAAATTATACCTATTACCCATCCACAATCCAAGCTGTTACTCCTTATACGCATCACTGGCATCCCGAGGCCACAGTAATGAGGCTGCTCTTGTACTTCCCCACAGTCTGTAATTGCTTTATTATTAGTCTTGTTTTATCTATGGAAAGGATAGCTGTAGCAGTGACCTCTAACATCTTCATTCTCCCCGTGCACACCATGAAATCACTGAACACGAGCAGCAATCAAACATCCCTCTTCTATCACTCTCCCCCCAAATCACTGCCATATGTCAAGGTTGCGTCGGAGTAATTCCTGCTGGATGAATGACCTGTCAATCTTCTGCGGCTTCTTCAGGAGAACAGTAAGACGAGGAATCAAGGGAAGAAACTCCAACGATGGCCAAGAAGAAGAGAATTGGCTAGACATAAAAAAGACATCATAAGGATCCTAATAAAAAGTACACAATATAACAGATATTCCCATTATGTCTGCAGATTCCACATTTGAGGTGTCCATCATAAATTTGGTCACAAAAACATAGGGAGGATTCCTGTTTTTAAGAAGTTAGTGAGACAATGCTAACTATTTGTGTCCTTTACAGCAATATTGCTGTCAGGGTTCGGGATCAGGGGACCCCCTGGACCACCGCGGGAGAGGGCACTAGCTGACACCTGGGACCGGAATCTAGGTGGCACCCGGTCTTCACCAGAGCCCACCGCAAAGCGGATGGTCTTGCTGCAGCGGGGTGCCACCAGGTTGTTCCACAGGTGTTAGCCCGCGGTGGCAGCCAAGGTCGTGGTACAGAATTGGAGTCCACGCTCGATGTCAGGCACAGGTAGATAGTCAGGACAGGCGGCAGAGATGCAGAAGTCAAAGATCAGGTCTGAGGTCAAAACAGGAATTCAGCAGAGCAGGACAAGGAACACCGTAGGGAGCACAGGAAGCTTTCACTATGGCTAGGTAGCTCAAAGATCCAGCAGGGAATCCTGGGAACAGCCGGCCTTTAAGTAAACCTGGAAGTGCCAGTGGCAATCAGCGGTGCGCTGGCCCTTTAAACTTCGAGTGCTTGCAGGTCAGGCTGGAAGGGAGCAGGAGCGTGGAGAGGTGAGTTAAGAGCAGAGACCGGGGCAGCGCCACGGAGAGGGGCACAGGTGTGCCCGTGATCCGTGACATGGATCACAGGGGCACGCGTGACAATTGCTCTATTCTGTTTCTTGTTGACCGTCAATTTTGACCTTTTTTTCGCTGTCTTTCGAAAAATGATAGTTATCTCTAAGTTCTTAATTAGTGGCTCTTCAGTGCCTTCTTCTGTCATATGCTGGACAATAAAAAGAAGCTTGACTAGCATGTTACATTCTCACCAAAAATTGACACAACCCAAAAGGGTTTCTGCAAAAAAAGTTGCTATTTTTCATACTTCACGAAAGTGGGCTTCAGGTTTCAACTGTTCCTTTACTGTTTCTTACTTGTTATACGTATCCTGGCCCAGTGTTGGCCTGAAGTATCTTGGGCCTACCAGAGAAAATTATTCTGGGACCTACCCTCCATTATTCTCTAGAGCCTACTATACTCAAAATTAGGTTGTCATCTACTGTATCTCTAAAGTCCAGTATTAGGTTTGAGTCTGGGCCACCCAGACGGTTCTCTGATGCTCTGGTGGGCCAGTCCAACACTGTCCTGGCCCCATGTTGCGATTCAGTAACTAGAATGAAGTAGTAGATTCCAGGAAAGTTAGGGTCATATTGGCAACTGATGGATCATATCAGCTTTTTAGAGTATTGATTATATTTCAGGTTGGACATTGGTGGCAAATCCAATAAAGGAGCCACCTTTCCTTCAAGGTACATATTAATCATTCATATATACATTTCCACCTTGCTCTGCATATGTTGTGCATCAGCCATTGAGCACGTGTACATCCAGCTTAATTCCCATCTCTCCAGGTCTAATTATGGCTGTCCTTGTTCTGCAAATTGTATAAGATCACATTCAAATAAACACGAGCTTCCTCACATGACTAATCCCAGTACCTTCTTCATCACTTCAACCTTCACTCCCGCAGTTTATTATGACACCTGTCACCCAGTGCCAAAACACAGGACCTTAATGACGCTATTAGTGTTAATCTGTGTTAAATCATGCCAGCCCCCATGTGCAAACATTCCTCCCATCCCTTTACATTATTCGCTTTAGATTGTAAGCTCAGCTGACAAGGAAGTTAGTACAAACTGCAAAAGCATATGGCGCAATATATGGCTTCCAAAAAAGTCCCATTGATTCCATAATTAGCCAAAGGGAATCATTAAGCACAGGTTACCCAATTACCTCTAGATATTTCTCTTTCTGACCCTTCAGTCTCCGGAGTTCATGACTTGAGTGTCATTCCTAATGAGCAATAACTAATTTGATGGAACGTCATGGGGTGACAGGTCTGGCCGCTTCCATGTTTGGGATTGGTAATTGGACATGTGACGTGTGTGACATGTCATAACAAACAGGGCACATTAATAGTGGGTACGTTCTTTCCCTTTATTTTCCATGTGGGATATTTATTGCGCATCCATTTTGACAAGTTCCCAGATGTGTCCCTTTAATTATATGATGTCAGCTGTCTCGCATTGCAACGCCTCAAGGTTTTGTGAAAAGTGAAAGTAGTACAGAACTATAAGGCATGGTCAACGGAGACCTTGTGCCCTAATATAAAAACTATAAATGTCCTTCATCTTCTTCAGGCTCTGGGTCATGTATAGTGTTATTTTTTCCGTGTACAACTTTTGGATTAAGGTGCACTGTATGGGTCCCACCACCTATGGTGGCCAATACTTTTTGAGACTCACAAGTAGCAAGTATTTCTGTGTTCTGGTTGCTGGTACTTTTGAGTCTTGCCAGTTTTTTGGAATCACACTCCAGTTTTTTTGATTCCCAATCTGGTATTTTGTAGGCCTGACCATATTGCAACTGTCAGGAGAGAATTTTTTTTTTACTTTGTAATTAAAGCCCATGATTTTTAAGTGTTCACAACTACCAGATTAGGAAGTCTCCTAAGGTGCCCCTCATGGTGGCCAGTATTTTTACTTCCTACTCCTTATGGTGGCTGGTAGTTTTGAGTCCCACCAGTATGGTAGTCAGTATTTTCGACACACCCGTAATGGTGTCCAGTATTTTGAAGTCCCACTCCCTAAGCTGGCCAGTATTTTTGAGTCACTTCTATAGGGTGTCTGGTATTTTCGAGCCCCACCTTTTATGTTGGCCAGTATCTTTGTATCACACCCCCAAGGTGGCCAGTATTTTTGTGTCCTACCCCTCATGGTGGTATGTATTTATGAGCCGCCTATTATGGCCTGAGATTTTGAGCTGCAAAAGCTGCAACTCTAGGCGTCGTGGCAGAAGGCTCTACAGATCCTTTACCCTCCGAATATTGCATCAATACTAACCATTGTCATAAAATTACAGGACAACCAGCATTATATTGCAATAGTAATATACAAAGCACCTAGCAAAGTTGTGGCGCATGATAAATTAAGTCTCTGACATTTAAAGGTATCCTCCAGGCAAAGCAGATGTACAGTGTAATTTTTTTGTTCAGGGCCTCAGGTAGAAGGAGAAGGATTCTCTCTTTCATGAGTCTAGGACTGTAATGTGTGTAGAGGTACGGTAACAGTTGCATTTGGGCCTTGGGGCCCGATAAAGCCAAAAATTCCCATCAACCTAAAAGAAGCCATAGGAGGCCTATATTTTTCATTAGGGCCCAACATCTTCAAATGAAGCTTATGGTCTTTGATGTTCTTTTAATTCACTCGCCCTTAAGATGTGTTACATTTATACTTGAAATATTTCTAAATCAGTTGATTAGGATTCTCCTCTTTAGACAATCTCTACTTGTTAAAAGAACTCGGAATAATGAGATAACTAAGCCTCTCTGGCTGTGGCTCCCAGCAATCATCTACAATCAGTGTTCCATTTTCCTGTAGCACCTCCACAGGAGAAATTAAGTATTACAAAGTCATCAGTTTGGTAGGGGATTTATTAAGCCACGAGCCCATGGTATTTTTTTTCCTTTTCACACCCTTCGGAAATTTCTTTGTCCCTTATTCCTGTGGAGTCCGACATAAATTAGCTTTTTCTTTCCAAAGAGGTTTTGCTCCTTTTGTGCACCCTCCCTTAAGGGCTCCAAGAGAGAAATCGGAGCTAAATAGTAACCTCAACTGCACTGAACAATGAGGTATGTATGCTGGGCCTTAAAAGGGGTTTTCCACCATTTAGGGGCTGATGAACTACAATTTTTAGGCCCCTACCTTTAGGCCTGGAGACCAGGTAAAGAATGGAACAGGTAGTATAGTCGAATTTTCCACATCGTGGAGCTCAGCTTCTATTTAAGTGATGGGACATGAGTTTTTATAACTCAATTACCCACTACACATAGAATGGAGCTGAGCTCCCACCTCCTTTATGTTGCATCTAAGGCAATTGAAATTGACTCCAACCGATTTGCTATCGATGACCTACAGCAGTGGTGGCGAACCTATGGCACGGGTGCCAGAGGTGGCACTCAGAGCCCTTTCTGCGGGCACTCAGGCCATCGTCCAAGAAGAGAGTTCACCAAACACTGAATCTTCCGACCTACAATGATAGTTTGAATTTGAACTCCTTCTGTCAACTGTACTTTTGGCCTTAGGGGGCCGATACAATTGAAAGATGTGGAAGAACAGGTAGCAATAAGTTACTGTTTAAAATTCCATGTTGGCACTTCACTGTAAATAAGTGGATTTTGGTTGAAGTTTGGGCACTCGGTCTCTAAAAGGTTCGCCATCACTGACCTACAGTATCTACTCATCAACATCTAGAAGGTCGGAAACCTCTTAAATCATTGGCCTTGAGTGTAGAAGAAAACCTACAAAACACTTAAAATCTGAAAAAAAAATAGAAAAATGAATAAGTGTTTACAAAGTTACTCAACTTTTTGTTGATTTTACTTGCCTGGAAACATTTTTGAGTAAAGGAGTTTTCCCTAAAATTTCCATGGTGTAAGCGTAACCCCCTGCCGGTGATCACAGAGGATATTAGTCTAGAGACGGTAACTACTAAGACACCGGGACGTAAAGAGCTGCTTGTGGCTTTTATTTATCATAGGTACAGAATATTAAATCTTCAGTCCCCTACAAGTAAGCCCAAATTTATGAGCTACACAGCAAAGAATTTACTGGTTTCAGCACTTGGTGGAGAAGGCGGGTGAAACAGTCACACACATAATTTTTCACAGATGAAGTAGTGAAGGCAGGTGTAGGACGGCTTTATGAATGAGGACTAAATCCTTCTACACTCTGTTTTTTTTCTTCCAAGATATTGCCGTAGGGCTTAACTTGGATATCTAAAAATACACATGTAGGGTAAGTAATCTCCAGCTAAGGCGTATCAGGTGTCCCTCCTTCTGTTCTGCGATGCGAGTCCACCTCAGGCGACGGCTGTGCATTGACTCTTAACACTTTTCTCTATCACTTACAAAATTTTTTTGGCAATTTTTGTGACACCCGAGCGGATGCCACAACCTTCGGGGCGCAGATGGTTTCGGTCTTTATTTTTATTTTTTTTTTTAGAAAAGATATCAATATAAAACGTCAAGTTTGACAAATGATCTGTAATTAGTCCTGACGGTGATCATGTCACCTTCTGGGGGCAGTGGCCACGGGACAATGGGTTGAGGTCAAACAGTAGAGGAAATGAGTGGGCGCAAATTAGGCGAAGTGAATGCCGCGTTATTCGAGGAGGTTTTTTTCATTGAAAGTTTTTTTCCCTCTCAATGTGAAGCATGCATTATCCATTATATTCAAAAAAATCTGACCTCCAGGAAAGTTTTGCTCCTTAACGTGAACATAATATGCAATTCAACTGAAATTGACTGAAATTTGATTACTCCCACTCATGTTTTTTGATCACAGACATTTATTATTGTGTATAGCTCCAACATATCTGCAGACAAAGGGGGTCATTTACGAAGGGCCCGATTCGCGTTTTCCCGTCGTGTTACCCGAATATTTCGATTTGCGCCGATTTCCCCTAAATTGCCCCGGGATTTTGGCGCACGCGATCGGATTGTGGCGCTTCGGCGCTGGCATGCACGCGACGGAAATCAGGGGGCGTGGCCGAATGAAAACCCCAACGGATTCGGAAAAACCGCCGCATTTTTTAAAAAAAAAATCTGTCGCGGAGCTTGCACTTACCTTCACTCAGCCCGGCTCGGTGTATTCCAGTGCGTTCAGATGCTCTTCAGTGCAGCAGCGCCACCTGGTGGACGGCGGAGGAACTACCTTAGTAAATCCTGGACGGACCCGAATCCACCGCAGAGAACGCGCCGCTGGATCGCGAATGGACCGGGTAAGTAAATCTGCCCCAGTGTGTCATTATTCAATCTCCCAGGTGAAGCTCACTTCTCTATATTATAAATTGTTTCTATGCTTGTATTTTTTGTATTGGTATCAATCACATTAATAGGTAAAAAAACAAACTCCATACAGGTGATTCCCTTGTTCCGATTTCAGCCAAGGATCCCAGTGTTTTAAATTGACAATCAACCATCCAGGAACAGCACAGTGCCCATTTTTTTGTTTTGTTATAAGAAAAATTACCTAAATTTTTTATGTAAAGAATATTTTTTTAAACTTTTGATTCATTTTTTTAAATTTCCATGTTAATATTTATATAATTTTTTAAATCAAATATTTAGCAATTTTCACTCTGCCCATTTAGCCAGGCACTTCCTGTGCTTCACTTCATTATTATCTTCTCCACCTTCTTAACACAAGCTTAATACTGTTTTCTTGCTCCCCTAGAGATCACTGGTATGCCCCAAAGCAGCCAGTTTAGCAATAATGCCCCATTAAAGTCAATATAGTAACAGTGCCCCCACAGTAGCCAATATAGTAACAGAGCTCCCACTGTAGCCAATATAGTAACAGAGCTCCCACTGTAGCCAATATAGTAACAGTGCCCCCGCAGTAGCCAATATAGTAACAGTGCCCCCACAGTAGCCAATATAGTAACAGTGCCCCCGCAGTAGCCAATATAGTAACAGAGCCACCACTGTAACCAATAAAATAACAGTGCCCCCATATTAACTAACATAGTAACAGTGCCCCCACAGTAGCTAGTATAGTAACAGGGTCCAGCAGTAGCTAATGTAGTAATAGTGCCTCGCAGTAGCCAGTATGATAGAAAGGCCCCCATAGTAGACAATACAGTAACAGTGCCCCCATGGTAACAACTCAGCCAAGTCAGTCAAGCCTAGTATTCTGTGACTAGTCATCACAGGATGCGATGACGTTGTAGCATCAGCTTGCGTATGAACACACTCAGTCTATGGCTATGATCTGACTTGCCTGTGACATGGTGATCACATAATGTTATCCAGCATTGGGGCCCACTGGAGGATCCTTTGGGGCTCCGGTGGTCCAGTCTGACACTGCCTGCTGTAAATCTCAAAAAACACACCAATAATGTCCATATCCATTCAACGCCACCTACCTTTCCCAGAGCTTCAAAATTAGTAGTGAGGGAACATAAAAAACTTGTCACAGAATGTTTTGACTTTTTAATACCACAAAAATACAAAACATTTTATAGATTTTTCTAGAACCTTCTATGCAGATATTTCTGTAGAGCCTGGGTCCCGATTGTGATGTGTAATAGAAGAAATTACCGGTATTTCTATGACTATTAATAGGACTTTGTTTGAGCAGCAGTAGGTTAAACAAGCAATAACCCTTGAAATTGAGAATTTAAGAAATCCAAAATGTTTTTGAAGCAAAAAAAAAAAAACAAAACTTAACAAAAGGGAAATAAAACTTTTAGCTGACTGTCATATTACATCACGGCTCCCAGCGTGGAGCAGAGGTATCCCGCAGCAGCCGCTCCAGCATCACAGGCCCGGGAACCTACAGGTCATTCTTTAAACTCACTATTGAGAGCAGATGTGTCTTATATCCTACTGAAAAACAACTAGGTCACCGGAGGTCACATTGGAAATGTCTTTCAATCTTTGTGATTACTTCCGTCACTCACTTACCACAGCAGGAAAAATATCGGTAATATGGACAACAGGTCTGTCTGAAGGCTGGAAAGACAACGGGCCTGTATGAGGACTATTTATCATTAGGCGGCTCCTGGTGACAGTTCTATGTCTGTTTTCGGAGGTCTGCTGCCTATGAGATTAATTAAAGTGGCTTTGGCCCTCTAATAAATGTTCGTTTGCTCTAATTGCATAAAAAGTCCCACCACGTTCACCAGCAGGGGACTGGATTAACGATGAGACTTTATATGGACAAATGTCCTAAGTCATGAATCTGGCTTTGCACGGTGTTGCACTTGCAGTAATTCTATGTATAACCCAGATTAACGAAGAGGTAGAAATAGTCAAAAATCTTAAAATCTCATTCCCCAATAGGGCATATTTTTGTCTGTAAAGTAGTTGCGTCATGTAAAACAGTACCTAAATAGAGTTATGATATAGAAACAGGTTTTGATGTACCATATATACTCGAGTATAAGCCGACCCGAGTATAAGCCGAGACCCCTAATTTTACCACCAAAAACTGGGAAAAACTATTGACTCGAGTATACGCCGAGGGTGGGAAATGCATTGGTCACAGACCCCCCCCCCCAGTATATAGCAACCAATCACTAAAACAACCAAAAAATCCCCCTATAGTAAATACATTCATCCCACCTTCCCCAGTCGTATCCCGCTTTGCCCCCAGTAAGATATACAGCTGCCCCCATAGTATTACCTCCTGCCCTTAGTAGTATTACGCCTGCCCCAGTAGTATACAGCCCTGCCTTATAGTATACAGCCGCCCCCAGTAGTAACAGCTTGCCCCCGTAGTATACAGCTTGCCCCGTAGTATACAGCCGCCCTTATAGTTATACAGCCCGGCCCCCAGTAGTATACGCCTGCCCCGTAGAATAAGCCTGCCCCAGTAGTATACACAGCTTGCCACATAGTATAACAGCTCGCCCCATTAGTCTACAGCCGTCCCCCAGTAGTATACAGTTTTGCCCCAGTAGTATACAGTTTTGGCCCCCCAGTAGTATACAGCCTGCCCCCAGAGTATACAGCCTGCCCCCAGTAGTATACAGCAGTAGTATACCAGCCTTGCCCCCATAGTTACAGTATTGCCCCAGTAGTATACGGTTTGCCCACGGTAGTATAAAGCAACTGGCCCCCTAGTTATACAGCTTTCCCCAGTAGTATACAGCTTGCCCCCGGTAGAATACAGTTTTTTGCCCCCATAGTATACAGCCTCCCCAGTAGTATACAGCCAGTCCCCAGTAATTATACAGCCAGAGCCTGCCCCCCGTAGTATACATCTTTGCCTCCCAGTAGTATACAGTTTTGCTCCCAGTAGTAATACATTTGCCCCCAGTAGTATAAACAAAACGTACCTTCAAACAATACCCCCCATCCCTCCCACCTGCCCCCCCGTTAACCCGTCCGCTCTCGAACCCGCGTCAACATGTTCGTCAGGCCGGGGTTCTGGCGCGTAAGCACTTGCGTGGCCCGCACTGACCCCGTCAGAGTCTCGCGGTCTGCGTGCCACCTAGTGCACGGTCGAGATATGCCGGGTGACTGAGCCCCGCTAGTACTTCCACTTGTGGCCAAAGGGCTACCGCTCTGCTGAGTAACCTGGCGGGGCTGAGGCGGGAGTCCACAGGGTAACGGAAGCCGCGCAAGCGCCTCCGCCGGAGGGCAACGAGTTGCCTGGCTGTCGGTCTCGGGGGCTGCTCCACCGCGGGGAACGTGTCCTGCGCCTGCCCTCTTGAACCTTCCGCGCCGCCCAGCACGCGCTCCCTGTCTTCCGGCTCGCAGCAAACAAGCCCCCCTTCCCTTCTCATCACCCTGTCGCCTATGGCGAAAGGTAACCGAGGGGGCTATACACCCTGTTGCCTCTAATAAGGTGCCTCGGCCCACCTCCAGCCCTGACCCGCACTCGGCAAACGCGGGATAGCTTCTCGGATTTGAATGCTGTCGTTTGGGCTCGATTTGCCC
The DNA here is from genome assembly GCA_019512145.1 of Engystomops pustulosus. NCBI lineage: Eukaryota > Metazoa > Chordata > Amphibia > Anura > Leptodactylidae > Engystomops > Engystomops pustulosus. Next base: position 10,381,399 of record CM033643.1, on the reverse strand, counting down.
AAAGGATCGGTCTCCCGCTGCGCGGCGAGCCTCCTCGGGCAGCTCACGTGTCCTTCGCCGGGACCTGCCCTCATTAGCTTTCCTTTCCCGGCAAATGCCAAAAGAGAGTGGCTCACTGCGCGGGTGGCGGTCGATGGATCGTCAGGATCTTCATTCTGGCGGCTCCTTTACCCACCCGCTTCTTATCCCTCTTCTTTCCCCAGTAGTACACAGTTTTGCCCCCAGTAGTATAAAGCCTTCTCCCCCAGTAGTATACCGCCTGCACCAGTAGTATACAGTTTTGCCCGATATACCGTTTGCCCCCCATGTAGTACCCAGCACTGCCCCCATAGTATACAGTTTGCCCCCATTAAGTAATACACTTGCCCCCATTAAGTCTACAGTGTTAACCCCCCCCAGTAAATACAGGCTGCCCCCAGTCGTATACAGCAGTCCCCCGTATATAGCTCTGCCCCAGTATTATACAGCCTGCTGCCCCCAGTAGATACACCTCCGCTCTCTCCTCTAGCTCCTGTCCCCTCCCTTCTTCTGCTCCTGGCCTGTCCCCCTCGTTCTCTCCTCCCTCCCCCGCGTCTTCTCCTCCTTGCCCCCCTTCCTTCGTCGCCCTGCCGCCTTCCCCCCGTATTATTTTCCGCTCCTTCCCACCCCGAGTAGCGTCTCTCCTTTTTCCCCAGTAAGTAAGACATTTTGTTCCCCCTGTAGTATACAAAGGCACGGCCCCCAGTAGTATAACAGCTTGCCCCCAGTAGTATACAGCTTTGCCCCCAGTCATATACAGTTTGCTTATGCCCTCCCTGTAGTATACAGCACTACCCCCAGGTAGTATACAGCTTGCCCCCAGTATATACAAAGCCTTCCCCCAGTATAAGGTACAGCCATCCCCAGTAGTATAGAGCCCTGCCTGCCCCCGTAGTATACTGCCTGCCCAGCCATATATAGCTTAGCGCCCTTCCAGTAGTATATAGCCGACCCCTTCCCCACGTAAGTATACGCAGCCTGCCCCAGTAGTATACAGCCTGCCTCCAGTAGTATCAGTTTTGCCCCAGTAGTATCATTTGCCTCCCTGTAGTATACAGCTGCACCTGCCCCCATGAGTATACAGCTTGCAAACACCCAGTATATACGCTTGCTCCCCAGATAGTAATTCTGCCCCAGTAATACATAACAGCCTGCCCCCAGTAGTAGGTCGCCGCCCCAGTATATACAGCTTGCCCCCAGAGATCATGTTGCCCCATGTAATACGAGTTGCCACCAGTAGTATACCGCTTGCCCCCAGTATAATAGCACTTCGCCCCAAGTGATATACAGTTTGCCCCCAGTAGTATACATGCAAACTGCTCGTCACGTATGTATCGCACTGCTTCCCAGTACGTATACAGCAACTACCCCCCATCAGTTATACAGCCTTGCCCCCCCAGTATCATACAGTTCTGCCCAGTAAGATATACAGTCTTTGCCCCCTGTGTAACACGCAACTGCCCCCCAGTAGTAATCAGCTTGCCCCTAGTAGTATACAGACAACTTGCCCCCATAGTATACGGTTGCCCCCCGTATATACAGCCTGCCCCCAGTAGTATAACAGCCAGTCCCCAGTAGTATGGAGCCCCCTTCCCCCAGTAGTAATAGAGCCTCCTCGCCCCCAGTCGTATACAGCTTGCCCCCCTGTAGTATACGCTTGCCCCAAGTAGTATACAGCCGGGCCCCCAGTAGTATACGCCCTCCCCCAGTAGTATAGAGAGCGTCCCTGCCCAGTAGTATACAGCTGCCCCCAGTACCATAGCTATACCTCCCAGTTCTCACGTACCTACACCTTCCCCCTCTCTCCTCGCCTTCGCCTGCTTGCATTTCCCCTTACTCTCCCTGTGCCATATTACAGTCCTGCCCCCTAGTATAACAGAACCTAGTATAGCTCCCCAGTATATACAGTTTGCCCCCCAGTAATATACAGTTTGCCCCCTGTAGTATACGCACTACCCCCAGTAATGTTAGTAGTAACATTTGCCCCATATATTGCCTGTAGTTCACCCCCAGTATATACACTTGTCCCCCAGTAGTATCATGCCCAGTGTATGTCCCCCCCCGTAAATTCATGGTCCCAGTCCCCAGTAATACTCATCCGTAGTTGAGAGCCCGTCGCCCCCAGTATATATCAGCCTATTGCCCCCATGTAGTATCGCTGCCCCCATTAAGTAATATAACATGCTCCCAGTAGTATAACAACCTGCCCCAAGTAGTATACAGTTTGGCCCCCTGTAGGTAACCACAGCCTGTTCCCCCCCGATCAAAAGTATACAGCCCAGTCCCCCATTAGTATAGAAGCCTGCCCCCATAAGTATACAAGCTTGCCCCCGTAGTATACATCCTTGCCCCCAGTAGTATAACAGCACAGCCCCAGTAGTAATACACGCCTGGCCCCCCAGAAGTATACCAGTTTTGCCCTGTATTATCAGTATTTGCCGCCCCTGTTTATACAGGCACTTGCCGCCCATAGTCTACACTTTGCGCCGCATAGTATACAGCTGCCCCTCAGTAGTATACAGTTTTTTGATGCCCCCAGTCCTATACTCAGGTGCCTGGCCCCCCTCTTTTATAACCCTCCCTCGTCACCCCCCGTTACTATTATCCCCCCCCCACTCTCTTCTCCCCAACTTGCTTTCTTCGCGTTATGGCTTCCGGTCTGGCCCTTTATTGTGCCTTCAGAGTGCTCCAGTTACCTCGTTCTCTTTCCTGACGTCTTTTCCCCTCATGTGTCTTCTCCCCGTGTATGGTTTTCATGTCTGTTTCCCCGCCTTCTTATAAACAGTTTGCGTGGCCCCCAGTAGTATCCAGCTTACTTTGCCCCCCCGCAGTAGTAACATACAGACCTGCCCCAAGTATTTATACATTTATTGCCTCCCATTATCCCATCACTTCTCCCCGTATTCTACCTTCTTTGCCCCAGTAGGATACACTGCCCCATAGTTTCCACAGCTGCCCCCCATTAGTAAATACCGTTTTTGCCCCCAGTAAATATACAGTTTGCCCCCATAGTATACAGCTTGCCTGCCCCCCATTAGTATCAGTTTGGCCCCCCAGTAGTATATAGAGAGAGGGGCCCCTAGCCTGCCCCAGTGTATCTCCGCCTAACCCAATATTCTAGCAGAGCGCCATCCTTCCCCCCCTTCCTTATACATTTGTTGGCCCCCGCGCTTAGTTCTCCCTGTCCTTCTCTCCCCCCTCTAATTCATCTCATCCTTCCCCCCTTCTTCTCATCCCCTGCCCCCGCACCGCCTTCCCCCTCTTCCTTCTCCCTCCTTTCCCCCAGTGGTATACGCCTTACCCCAGTGGTATACGCTTGTCCCCATAGTATACAGCCTTGCCACCCAGTAGTATAACAGCCTGCCCCCGATTATTATACGTACTGCCCCATTATATACAGCCTGCCCCCAGTAGAATACGCCACCAATCAGCCTGCCCCCAGTGATATACAGCTTTGCCCCAGTGTAATAACAGCTTGCCCCCAGCATTAAAAAACTAAACTTATATAACTCACCCTCCGGTGTGCCCCAGGTGCAGTGCTTCTTCCCCCAATTCCCGCGCGGCTCGTCTTCATTGCTTCCGCGCCCGTCCTTCTTTCTTCTGCAGGGCGCCGCCATTTGCCCCATCCCGCCGGCGCCTCGTATTACGTGCCGCTGCCGACGCATACTAAGAGCGCCGCCTGAGGAACTTGCGGCGGCCATCAAAGAAAGAAGACGGGCGCGGATGCCTTAAGACGATCTGCGCGGACATGGGGGGGAAGGCGCTGCACTCGGGCCACCGGAGGGTGATTATCAATTTATTTTTTTAAGTATTTTTAACTCTTTATAGCTGATATTGAACTCTTGTATAAGCCTAGGGCACTTTTCACACATTTTTTGTTTTGTGCTGAAAAACTCGGCTTATACACAAGTATATACGGTAACTTCCTATATGCTATGATGTACTGCTTTATGTATAAATGTAATGTTAAAAATTTAATACAAAGAATTAAAAAAAAAACAACAAAATAGTCATGTGAGACTTTTTAAAAAAGCCAGAAACAATAGACATAACTCTAATGGCCTGTTATGAGGACTGAGAACAATGGGCCTGTATGAGGACTGGAGAGACAATGGGCCTGTATGAGGACTGGAGAGACAATGGGCCTGTATGAGGACTGGAGAGACAATGGACCTGTATGAGGACTGAATAGACAATGGGCCTGTATGAGGTATGGAGAGACAATGGACCTGCATGAGGACTGGAGAGACAATGGGCATGTATGAGGACGGGAGAGACAATGGACCTGTATGAGGACTGAATAGACAATGGGCCTGTATGAGGACTGAATAGACAATGGGCCTGCATGAGGACTGGAGAGACAATGGGCATGTATGAGGACTGGAGAGACAATGGGCCTGATGAAGCGGTAACTAGCAACTCAATCCGTTCTAAAAGCAAAGACGGTCCAAGCTTGCTGGACCTGCTAATACAGAAACTTATTGAAATAAAACGACTATGCTCACGACTCCGAAAGCAAAATCTTCTTCGGATAGTCGTCGGGATCCCTGACTACACAAGATTTTGCGAGTTAGACACTGTTAACCTGAGGAAGCATTTTATATTGTATCAAATATTCATTGTTATATACAATAAAAACACTTAAAGATTTGTATCGTTTGCAAATTTGATCGCTTTTATTTTTGGTATATGGAGAAAAATATGGCGCCCCTTAAATTAATCTCAAATTTTTCCAAATCACGGGCACACAAGTACACCTACTGTTGCATAGGGCACTCCTAGAAGATTTTGAAAAAAAATGTAATTTTTGATAAGTACTTTTGTACATTAATGCAAATGAGCTTTACAGTGCAGTGTGTGGGGTGCGGTTTCTTCTCTTCTCATCCTAGTGTCTGGTATGTGTATAGGAGCATTGACTCCGCCCACGTGCCAACGAACTTAATTGCATGAAGATAAAACTGTTTCTAGTATGGGGATATATTGTAAGGTATGATAGTGCAGTCAAATGAAGACAGGTAAAGGCAGACAAGACATGGTACAAGAAGCAGGATTATGACCTCGCCCACCCTTTTCCCCGAAGAACTTGTAATTATTTGCATTAAAATAAAACTTAGTTAGGTTAGTGAGTGATTGCCAATAACTGGTAAAAGGGGCGACAACTGAATAGCGATGGTTACCAAAAAAAGCAAGGGCACCAATAATGCATGACTCAGCCCACAGTGCACAGAGAACTCTATTTGCTCTAAGTATAAAAACTATTTCCTAATGGTGTATGATACATCCCAAACAAACTGTGTAAAGGGGTAGAACTGCTAGCACAATGGGTTACCAAAAGAAAAAGCAGGGCACCAATACGCAGGATCCGCCCCAGGCACTTGAACTTAAGGAGAATTTTTGTCCACAATGCTACACTCTCTAGGAAACCAGAAAAGGTATACTCTGAAAGCTTAAAAGTGTGTCTAGACAATGCTGGGTTTCCTTGAGGGGTGACTTGGGAGGGGAGTCCACTCCCTTTAAGGATTCAGGATAAGACCGATTCCATACATAGAACTGCCTTGGTTTTTAAGCATCTAATTCCAGCCTACTCCGATTTCAGTGTTTCACAGACTCAGTAAAGCGATAGCCCCCACTGGTCGGACAGGACTCTGCGTTTTTATAGTTCATAACCCCCAGCGGTTCAGCGGTCCCCTTAGTATATAATGACTTCAATGACGGCGAGGTTACAGTCTCAAGGAGTTTTTTTATCCAGGCAGAGCAGAAAGCTCCAGCTCATGGGCTGCACATGGTGACACTGCTCCTTTGTGACGGAGCCTTCTCTGGACATAATTGGTTTGGGCTGCCGCGGCTTCTGAATGGTGTCATTTATAGGACTTTCCAATTTCACCTGCAGCCAGTAATTGATGTTAATGGGGGAAGAAGCGACCTTTACCCTTCCACACTGCAATCTGTTGTCTTAAGGAGAAGCTGCATTTTATGAAGGAAAATCACCGTTACCTATTAGAAGAACATTCAGAGCTGAGGAGCATTCAGCTGCTATCTGGGCTTCTACAGAACAACAGTACAGAACCAACTGGGACTTCTTATGTATGAGCCCGCTGTCCTGCTCCTCTGTTATTCCCCCAGGAAAAGTACAGACAGTTGTCCATTACCAAGGTCTCTAAGGTGTCCCTAAATACTAGTTTATTAGTAACATGGGTGGATGTGGTATTTTCTCGCGGCCATCACTAAGGTTTACTTTGTTAATTACGCCGTTAGTGTCAGTGGAATATTGAAGTGAATGGCGCGATACAGCGGATTCGGAAAATCTGAGGCCTGGTTCACAGTTCAGACCAAGCAGACTGTTTGTTCCTGTTCCCTCCTTACCAGAACTAGTTTTCAGGAAAGGGGTGTCTATGATGCCTGTCCCGTGGTGTAACTTTTTGGGACACATCAACGACTTTAACCATAACAAAGCTATACATTTATTTGACAAAACTGACCCAAAAAATAAAGGGGAGGTGTCATCTGTACCACACACTGAAAGCTAAAAACAAAAATGTGTTTTGTGAAATGGCAAAATAAAAAAGTTATTGCCTTTGGAAGGTGAGGAATAAAAAACACAAAGGACTACGGCATTAAAGGGTTGTTCCCACAAAGACAAGATTGTTAAATATACTCCGAATAACAAAACGACACATTCTCTAAGTCGCTGTTATTAACAAAAATACAGCATTTCACAGATATAAGTCCAACCGGTGTCTATCAGTCCTGCTGTTTACAATTTGGTTGTCCCTAGATCCTATCGTAAATCTATAGTCGGATTCTTTTCATAAATAGCTTCTTTTGTCTGCACACTGCAGTGCTCTCTGCCTCCTGACCCTCCCCTCTTCATTACAAGCAGCATTGTGCAGAGTGTTTTGCTGTGTCTTATATATTCATCTCATGACTCTGATCTGTCTCATCTCTTCTTTCCTATGTGCCAGATACTAGTAGAATGTCCAGAAGCTAAGTGAAAGTGTATATAAACCCTGTACCCTAATAATCTAAGCACATTGTCAGATCACAGCATCTTATAGCACACAGGAATCATGAAGTATCTGCTTAAAGAGTCCCCGCTCACACTCTGGAATCTTACACTGACCATCACTGAGTGGTAGGAGCTAAAACAACAATAAAACTGAGTAAAACTGTAAAGTTAGGGATAAAATGGACTTAATTGTGTAAACATCACTTGGGGATTGAGATTTGAGAACTTTCTTTCATGGGCAAACCTAAGGGACACAAGACAGGATTGCTGAGCACGTTACTGGTGCCAATCCAAAAAATATTTCTAGCTCATGCAGAATTACCAGGGCCACGAACAATTTCGAGATAGCCATGCTCTGTTCTCTAGAGGGTCAAAGCGATTTATTTTGCCCTTTGGATCGAAGAGGTGGCGATTACATAAAAAAACGCCATAGGAAAGAAGCTAAATGCTATAACTTCAGGAAACCGCTCCGTCATGCATCAATTTCAAATTAAAAAAACCTCCCATGCCCCCCCCATCTATTCCCTCCTCATGACGTCATATATGTCTGCCCCAATCCTCAATGGCCCCTCCCAGGGGACTAGGGACATAGACATAAAGGTAAACTTTAATATAACTTTTTTTTTTTTTTTTTGAAAAATCCAGTTTTACCATAAAAACTCTTTGGCAATGTGTACACTATTCTCTATGGGGGAGCCAGAAAAGGGGCTCCTGATGACAGGTTCCCTTTAACCCTTGCCAGGTTCACGTGTGCATGGAGAGGGCCGCGGGACCGAGCCCTGATACATAGACGGTACGTCTTGCTGATATTGTAGCACCGATAGAGGGGGCTTTCAACCGCAATACCGTCAAGGGAGCGGTGAAGCTCCATTGCCATGACGCATACGGGTTCACGCAAGGCTGCCGAAGCTGTCTGCTTATACCCATTCATACAATGTGCAGATCAGAAACATGTGAATGGAATGAGGAGTTAAAATGACCCAGATATCCCTCATTTGCAGTATGGCAGTATTGTAGAGCGACCAGACAACTAGGGTTAATACCTAGGGAGTCTGAAAATGTTAAAGTAAAGTTAAAAAGAAGTTAAGAAAAACAAAAAATTATATTAAAAAAACCTAAAATTTCAAACACACCCCTTTCCACTAGAACTGATATTAATATTAATACACAGTCCCCATAAAAGCATTAAACACATTAGGTATCACCGCGACCGAAAATGCGCATCTATCAAAAAAATGAACGGTTTTAGAACTGCGTTTAACCCCGTACGGAAATAGCGTCCAAAGTCAAAATGACATTTTTTGCCATTTTGGAATATAAAAAAAGTAATAAAAGATTCCAAAATATCAAAAGCCAACAATGTAGCAAATGAAACCTCCAATCAAAGTTGCAAAAATGAAACCACCACAGCTCCGACACCAAGTAATGAAAAGTTATTAGCTGCCAGAAAGAATATGGCAGCAAAGTTCAAAAAAAAAACCATGGGTGGGACAGGTAAGAGTTTTAATTTTTTAACATGTACGTGAAACACATTATAAAAACCTGTCTGGCCAAGGTGGTCATCCCTGTGAATTCGGAGCAACCCCCAAGATCAAGCCTTAATCCTGTCATTTGGGGCCAACACAGTGAAAGCTGGTACATCCAAGACCCCCGCAACAACACAACAGTTCGCAAGCACTATTGTTTTTCAACCATTTTCACTGCTTTGGAACTTTTTGCCCGCTCCCAGATGCGCGGCATGGGAATATTTACATGACTGTATCACTACGAAGTGCATTGTACGCAGAGAAAATCAAGCCATCACAGAGCTCTTTTGTGGAACAAAATTAAAAAAGTTTATTGAGATTGTGAAGGTGGGTGTGAAAAATGGAAGTGGAAAAACTTAAAAAGGCCAAGCGTGTTAAGGGTTAAGCTTGACAAACATGAGATGTAGAGTTAGTTTTGTTCTTACGTTGTTTGTATGTAAGTTCGAACTGTAAGTGTTTTTATAATTGTAGACACCAACCAATTGTGGTGTGACAATTTTATTAAAAAATGTGGATACACTAACGCTTCATTACAGACACGTGTGATAACTGTTATAGGTCATGTAGTCATAGGACTAAAGTACAGGAAATTACCAACATCCAGTTGTCCGTTTGTAACTAGGGGGTCTCCGATGTAGTCGGGTGGTGTTTTCTAAGTAGGGGACGCGTTATCTCTGTAGACCTTATATAAACATCGATCACATATAATTGAATGAATGGCAGAAGTCAGGTCATTCACAGGGGGTTATTACTTTTCTCACCAATGAAAGACGTGATGTCTCAATAAGATGCCTCGTAATCATGTATACGGTATAGAAACCTGGAAACCTCCGTTTCCATCACAGGTTGACATTTCCATTAAAAATTCTCGTGAGAGCGCCACTGGCCGGACATGAAGCCATGTAGGCATCTGAACCCGACCTCCTGGCCACCTGTTTCCTGTCCACCTTGCTTCAGTCTGTATGGGGCACACAACATCACCCAGCTGGAGAGGTCTCCATTAAAAAATTCACAGTGACTAGTTAAGTTCTGTTTTTGTTGTCTCTGCTTATCGTACTTTTGTTATCTCTAGGGGCAGTAATACAAGGATGGATTAGTAGTCCCTCCCAGAATTTCGGATTACAAAACTGCCGTCTAATCTCTATAAGACATTAGTGACAGTACGATGGGCCAGTATCATAGTATCATAGTTTAACGTGAAAAAAGACATTTGTCCATCAAGTGCAAACAGGAAGGGAAGGGCTTGTTATGCAGGAAGAGATTTGTGGGAAGCATTGACTATCATATCAACCATCCAATGGTATTCAGGTGTAAAAGGACTCTAGACCCTTGTTGAATCTCTCTGATTTTGTCCCTGCGTGAAAGCGCCTGAGCAGGCTATTCCACAGTGCGGTTCTATAGTAAAAAACCTGTCGCCTCTGGTGATTAAACCTTGTTCTCCAGACGGGAGGACCGTGCAGCCCACTCGTCTTTTGCTTGATTTAATCTGCACAAGCTTACCACCATATTTTTGTATTGACCATTCCTATATTTATATAAAATAATCATGTCCCTCGTAGTCGTCTCTTTCCCGACTAAATCAATCTAGTTGTTTTAATCTTTCTTAATAACTGGGACCCTCCAACCCCTACAACTAGGGATGAAAGGGGACTGAAGCTGTCCCTTTCCTACGGGCAGGACATACATTTAGTAATCAGTCATTGAAATCTTTGTTTATTACGTGTGTACTACTTTTCGTAATATCTGTTTTATCTAATTTTGCAAACGGGGGAGTACACTCACGGCTGCCTTATAATAGAGTACACCATGCTGTAAGGGTTGGACCCCCTTTGCCTTCAGACTGCCTCAATTCTTTGTGGCAGAGATTCTCAACATGTGCAGGAAGCTCCTCCGCGATTCATTGGCCATATGTAGACCATGATAGGATCCCCCACACCGTTTGCCGCAGCAGATTGATCGTTGGAAACATCATGATGCGAATCTTCAACCGTTCCAACCACATCCCAAAAGCGGTCGTCTATTGGATTGAGATCTGAGTGACCTGTGAGAGCCATTGAGTACAGTGACCTCATTGTCATGTATCCAGACCCCCAGTGCTGAGATGATCCAGCTGATGACATGGCGCACTATCTGTGCTGAAGTGAGCCATCAGTGTTACAGGGTACCATTTTGTGCTATAACAGGACATGGACCCTGAACATCAGACCGAATTACTCAGTAGCGGCGTGGAGGCATCACCGTCTATGTCTATATATTGTGTTTACCAAAGAGCGCAGCCCAAAAGCACGTGCCACGAAAATACTTCCACCCACCATGCCAAACCACCACTACCCCGCCTGCAGCGTTGATTACAAGGACGGACTGAGACCCATTGGTTTCATGTTGTGACGCCACAATTCTGACACTAATCAGAATGTTTGGCGACGCAAGGAAGCGCGAAATCATCAGGAACCAAAAAGCAGTGAGGTTCACTCAACGTTTTTTTTCCAATATTCTACTGTCCAATTTGATGAGATTGTGCAATTGTAAAGCCTCAGTTTCCTGTTCTAGCTATGAAAGGAGTGCCACACGTGCTGGGGTCTTATGCTGCTGTAGCCATCTGCGCCAAAGTTCGACGTAAGTGGTCAGAGATGCTCTTCTGGCCAACTTGGTGTGTAACGAGGTGGAGATTTGATTCAACAGTTGCCTTTCCTATCAGACTCAAAAACAGTCTGCCCATTCTCCTCGGACCTTTGGCTGATCGATCACAAGGATTTTCCGCCCACAGAATGCCGCTCACCTGGATGTTTTTTTCTTTATCGGACCATTCTCTGTAAAACCTAGAGATGGTTGTGCTGTGCAAATTCCAGTAGATCAGCAGTTTTGACAACTCAGACCAGCCCTTCGGCACCAACCATGCCACGTTCAAAGGCACTCAAAATCACATCTTCCCCATATGAGCTCGGTTTTTTTGAACGCAGGATTATTGTATTGCACACGGTCTTACATGACCTAAATGCTATGAGTTGCACACTATTAAGACATAAGTGTTAACGAGCAGTAGGACAGGGTCTTGTACCTACTAAAGTGGCAGGGAGTGTATACCTAGCCTTTTCTCTGCATTATCGAGTCATGCTTGCTCCCAACTCCCATTTATTTGGAAAGCCTGTGAGTTTGCCTGCTTCCACCTCCCCTAATTCATTGAAGAGGAAAGCTACGTGAGTCATGCTTCCCTCCCCCATCATGTGGAAGCCTGTGAGTCCTGCTTCCCCCTCCCCTTCCTGTGGAAAGCACGTGACTATGATTAACCTCCACATTCATGTGGAAAGCTGTGAGTCTGCTTCACCTCCATTTATTGGACCGCATGGAGCCTGCTCCCCTCCCATTTATTTGGAAAGCCTGGAGCTGCTTCCCCCACCCCATTCATGTGGAAAGCCTGTGGCCTGCTTCCCCCCCATTCATGGGGAAAGCATCGTGTGAGTCTGCTTCCCCTCCAATTCATGTGGAACGCCTGTGAATCATGTTCACCTCCATTAATGTGAAAAGCCTGTGAAGTCTGCTCACCTTTCATAATTTTGCAAAGTCTGTGAGTACTGCTTCACCTCCCATTCATTTTCAAGCCGTGAGTCCTGATTCAACTCCCACTGAATTTGGACAGCATCTGCGTCCGCTCCCCTCTCCATTAATGGGCAAGCATGTTGGAGTCCGGCTTCCCTTCTCCATTCCTCTTGGGAAAGCCTGTTTGTCTGCCCCTATCTCTGTTTGTTAGGTAAATCGCTGTCTTCGCTTCTAAACACATTCAAAGGGACCATCCAGTGAAAGGGGCTTCCCCGCGTACTCCTATGTTTAACAGTGAAGGATCACAAAGTTTTTCTATGATTGGGTGAAGGAAAAATGACCACAAGGCTTTTTCCCCTTAAACTGATAAAGGAAGTTAGGACCCCACAGATTTTATCTGTCAGTGCTGGAGGAGGAGGCCTCAAAGACCTTATATATGAGACACTAGGTTAAGTAGGATACATAGACTATTCTTTGAGGGGTGGAGGAAAGCAGCCTCACCGGTTTCTTTCTTAAATGGGAAAAGATAAACGACTCACAGGCTTTCTCTACGAGCGGGAGTGATAGGCAGACCTCCCCCGGCTTTCTCTAAGAGAGGGCGTTCTCCGCAGGACCTACAGGGTTTTTATAAGTGGATTGGAAAAATCAGGACCACAGGCCGGTTTTCTATGGTGGATGGAGAGAGCAATTATAATTCACAAGCTATGTATGAGTTGGGGGAGGACCAGGACTCAGGCTTTTCTATAAATGGATGCTAGCGGAAGCAGGAGCTCACAGGATTGCTCTGTTGTGTGTGGGGAAGGCAGCAGGACACACATGTGCTTTCTCTTCGGAGATGGGAGACAGAGAAGCAGGTCCGACTCACCTTGCTTTCTCTATAAGTGGATGGAGAAATCCACTTATTTCTCTCAAGGCGGTTTATCATGGATTATGAGAAAGAAGGACTTGGGATGTGATGTTTCTGTGAGTGGCGGTAGGAAAAACCGTGGGCAGGACTCACAGGATTGTTCTATGCATGGGTGTAGCGGCGAGAGACTACAGGGGAATTACCCGATGAGATGGAGGATAAGTAGGGTCCACAGGATTTTGAGAGGGGAGGGAACAACGAAGCAGGAGACTCCACAGGTTGGTTTTTTCTATGAGAGGGAGATAAGCCAGACCTCCACTTCTGTTTTATATGAGATGGGAGGGACATGCCAGGACCGTTCCCCAGGCTGGTTTATATACTGAGATGGAGGGAACAGCACGGACTCACGGCTTTTTTCATTGGGGAGAGGAGCAAGGAAGCAGGCTGTCCGCTTCTTTTACTATGAAGGAGGGATAAAGCATGGACTCAGAATTACTATTTTTTTGTCTATGCGAGGAGGAGAGATAACGCCGTCTCACATTCTTTTTCTATGAGAGGGGTTGAAAAGGGGGGTGACATACAAGAGGAGGACTCACAGTCTTTTTTGCGAGGGAGGATTGGATTGGGACTTGCAAGGCGATAGATAGGTGATTTAGTCATAGGCCCTCATATTCTTTTTCTATGAGAGGGAAGAGTGGAGGTAAGACAAAGAAACAAGCCAGGCTCAGTCAGGCTTTTGCTTCTATAATAATTATTGTCCTCAGAGAAGTAGGACTACGGCTTTTGCGCGGGCCGGCCCCCGCAGGCCTCACATTGTGTTTTTTGCTTAGTGAGGGAGGGAGGATAATTCAGACTCCCGCATTCTTTTCTAGAGAGGAGATCACGAACTAGCACGGCCTCACAGGCTTTCATAATCTTGAATGAGGACTCCAGCTGTGCTGAGGAGCGACAAAGGCAGGACTCCATTCTTTTTCTATGAGAGGAGGGTGTGCCAGGACTCACCAGTCTTGCTACTGCACGGAGAACACAAGGGGACAAGCAGGACTCCACAGGCTTTTTCATGGAGGGTGGGTAAGCAGGACTCACATTCTTTTGCTATGATTTTGACGGGCGAGGGACATGCAGGACTCACAGGGATTTTCTATGACGAGGGGGACATAGAGGCTCACAGGCTTTTTCTATGAGAGGAGGACGAGGTCACATTTTTTCGGGGAATAAGCAGGGACTCACATTCTTTTCTATGACTGAGGGAGGGGACTAAGGCGACTCCAGCATTTTTCTATGAGAGGGATGGAACTAAGCAGACCTCACAGGCTTTTTTATGAGAGGGCAAGTCAGAATGCACTCACCGTTCTTATTTATGGCGGGGATAAGGGATGAGGAAGAGGATCCACTTTCAGAGAGGCAGGCGACGCAGGACTCACCTCTTTTATGCAGAGGAGGACAAGCAGGATCACACCGGCTTTTTGCTATGAGAGGGAGAAGTAGTGATGCACAGGCGACTGCACATTCTTTTTCTATAGAGAAGGGATGGGACTAAGCAGCCTGTCAGACTCTGTTCTATATGGAGGACATGGGATCACAGGACTTTCTTAGAGAGGAAACAGGACTCAAAGCTTTTTCTATGAGAGGAGAAGGGAAGCGGAAGATCAAGATTTTTTATTCTATGAAATTGAATGGGAAGGGACATAGAGAGTAAAATCACAGCTTTTTCTATAGAGAGAGGGAGGCAGTGACACGGAGGGTCATGATGGAGATCAATCTTTACGTGAGCAGAGGACAAGGAGGGCTCACACTTTTTCTATGAGAGTGGAGGGAAAGCCGGATCCTGACAGGCTTTGTTCATAGGAGAGAGGAACAAGCAAGGCACTCACATGTGCTTTTTTCTATGAGAGGGTCAGGGAAAGCAGGATCTCACTAGCTTTTTCTATGATGGAGGGAATGAGGACTGGTTGCAGGAAGAGATAAGCAGGACTCAATTTTTTTCTTATGAGAGGGAGGGGCCGAGGACTCACTTCCTTTTTCTATGAATTGAGGAGGGGCAAGCAGATCACAGTCTTTTTACTGAGAGGGGTAGGGACAAGCAGGCTCCATTCTTTTCTATGAGAGGGAGGGATTGCCTGGCTCAACCGTTGCCACGTCTTTTTCTATGGCGGAGGGACGGGGCAGGCTTATAGACGGAAGGACAGCCGGACGTCCACAGGCGTTTCTATGAGAGGGAGGGAATCAAGCATGGGCTGTCACCATTTTCTTGTTGAGTAGCTATGAGGGAGGGCGGGACACGCATGGGGGACTCACAGGCTTTTTCTATGGATGGAGGGATCATGCAGGTACTCACAGTTCTTTTCTACTGAGAGGGAGGGGGATAAAGCAAGGATCTCACATTCTTTTTCTATTCGATGAGGGAGGGTAGTAAGCAGGACTCACATTCTTTTTCTTGCTTTTGAGAGGGAGGACGAGGAATAGGATTTC
Source organism: Engystomops pustulosus (assembly GCA_019512145.1). NCBI lineage: Eukaryota > Metazoa > Chordata > Amphibia > Anura > Leptodactylidae > Engystomops > Engystomops pustulosus. Next base: position 10,365,993 of record CM033643.1, on the reverse strand, counting down.
TGGAGATGGTGTACAGGACCTTTTAGTCTATGAAGGACGGGTGCACAGCATGAGACTCACAGGCTTTTACTTGAGGGAGGTAGAGGCCGGTTTCGAGAGGGAGGGACAAGGAGGACTTCACAGGGCTTGTTCATGAGGCCTTAGGGAAGGACAAGCAGGACCTCACACGGCTTTTCTATGAGAGCGGGAGGGAACAACGCAGGATCACATTCTTTTTCATGATGAGGAGGAAAGCTTAGAGCGATCTACAGGTTTGTTTTCTGATCGACGGAGGAGGCAGGACCTATCAGGATTGTTTCTGTCTAGGAGAGGGGGCGGACCACGCAGGACTCACATTCTTTGTGCTTATAGGAAAGGATGGATAAGTCAGGACTCACACCGGACTTTTTATGATCGAGCAGGGAGGACAACCGAGGACTCACAGGCTTTTTTTTCTATGAGACTGGCCTGAGGGAAAGCAGGCATCACCTTCTTTTTCTATGAGAGGGAGGCATGGCCGCCGAAGGATAGCAGGACTCTAACATCTTTTTCTATGAGAGGGAGGGAAAGGAGGACTTCACAAGGCTTTCTAGTAAGAGGAGGGACAGGGGCAAGCAGATCACAGGTTTTCTAGAGAGGGAACCAAGCAAGGACTCCATTTTTTCTATCAGGTGAGGGACAAGAGGACTCACAGGTTTTTTCTATGAGAGGGCAGGACATGCAGGACTCACATTCGTTTTTATGAGATGGGTGGATGAAGCAGGACTCACGGCTTTTATTGAGAGGGAGGGACAAGAGGACTCACAGGCTTTTTCTATGAGAGGAGAGGGAATGAAGGACTACATCGGCTTTTTCTATGAGAGGGAGGGAACAAGAAGGGCTCACATCTTTTTATGACGATGGATGGCAAGCAGGGACTCACAGGCCTTTTTTATGAGAGGAGGGACAAGCAGGACTCACAGGTTTTTTATAGAGAGGGAGGATAAGCAGGAACACTCGCAGGCTTTTTTTGAGGGGAGGGACCAAGCAGAACTCACAGGCTTTTTTTCTATGAGAGGGAGGGACAGCAGGGACTCATAGGCTTTCTATGATCGACGGGGGAACAAGCAGGACTACATTCATTTTTCTATGAGATGGATGGATAAGCAGGACTCACAGGCTTTTTCTATGAGAGGGAGGGACAAGCAGGACTCACAGGTTTTTTCTATGAGACATATAGATAAGCAGGACTTACAGGCTTTTTCTATGAGAGGGAGGGATAAGCAGGACTCACAGGCTTTTCTATGAGATGGAGGGACAAGCAGGACTCACAGCCTTTTTCTATAACTGGTTAGAGGATGGAAGACTCATGTGTTTTCTCTATGAGTCCTTTTTTATCACCAATTTATGTCTCACAATCACTTTTTCCCCCTCCACCCTCCAATTTGACGCCTTCCAGAGCTGTGTTAAAGTAAATACATGGTTACCCAGTGAATATCTACTGACTGAGGCCAGGGAGCTACATGAGTCGGGTGATTTACTCGGAGAACATGTTGGTTACCATGTCCAGCACTTTCCCTGAGTTTATGGCCTATGTTCCTGTGTGAGCCACGATCCCTCATTAGTTTGCGCACTGATCCATCCATATGCTGATTTCATAGCGTCCCGTTTGCCAGCTACAATGTCATTCCTCTCTATCGCCAGACCGGCTGCCAGCACTTGTGTAATGTATTTGTAGATATTATGTCTGGGATATATTATTGCCTTATCTGCTTTTAACTTGCATTCAACTTTAAAACACCAAAAATAGAGATTTTCGATAAAGCATGAAACATTTTCCACCTGCAGAGTTGGATCCATATGTTCTGATTAGACGACCTGTCAACCCAGAGACCAAACCTACCCCAGAATATGACACACTTCAGGCCTTGTGTAATAACAGCAATGAGTATAATCTGTCTGGAAAGGGAATAAAGGCAAACAATTCCAATACATAGGGACACATTTATTTACCCGTCCCGTTGACGCCGCCATTCCAGAATGTCAGATGAGGAATCAGAGCAGCCGCGATTCACTAAGATCGTGCATCCAATTTCCTGCATGTGTCGCTCCGACGCTGAGGGTCGCCGGAGTTCACCTTCTTCTTCCCGGTGCATGTGAGTGTGATCTTGTGACACAATTTCATTTTTAAATCCCGCGGTTTGTCCGAATCAGTCGGGTTGTCCGACGTCCACGCCCCCCAACCCCCCCGCCCGATTTGTGTCGCATGAAAGCCGACGCTGGTGCACCACAATCCGATCGCATGCGCCAAAAACCCCGGGGCAATTCAGCGCAAATCGGAAACATTTGGGAAACCCGACGAAGATGCGTCCGACGAACCCTTAGTAAATGTGCCCCATAGCGTCCCATACGCAGTGTTCAGACTGGATAGGGTCTTGCAAAATAGTTGGGCGTAATCAAGGTCAAGACTCTTTGTGTATAGAATTAACAATATAATAGTCTAGTCTGTATGTAGAGACTGGAAGGGGTATTCCAGTTTATTTGCTTGTAGAATGAAGAATCATGTGATTTCCTAATTTAAATGCATATAAAGATCTGCTATCAATAATATACCATATATACTTGTGTATAAGTTGAATACATGTGCTAAAAAAACTCACCTCGGCTTGTACACGAGTCAATTAAAAAATAAAAGCGTAATACTCACCCTCTGGTGTCCGGATGGTTGGCGTGGGTCCCGATCTTCGGCGCAGTTCTCGTGGCTCCTCTTCTTTCTTCTCTATTCTTTCTTCTCTAGGCGGCAGAGTCGCGTCCATGTGATCTGCGGGCGTGCGCACACTAGCAGATCGCATGGACACGACTCGGTCGTGTTAGAGAAGAAAGAAAGAAGAGAGAAGAGGAGCCATCGGGAACCGCGCCGAAGATCGGGAGCCTCGCATCAAAGATCGGGACTGGCGCCAATGATCCGGACACCGGAAGGTTAGTATTAAGTTTTTTATTTTTTATGCGCTTGGCAGGAGGCTGGCTGTATACTCTATGGGGGCTGGCTGTATACTGTATGGGGGCTGGCTGTATACTACATGGGGCTGGCTGTATACTACATGGGACAGGCTGTATACTACATGGGGGCTGACTGTATACTACATGGGGCTGGCTGTATACTACATGGGACAGGCTGTATACTACATGGGGGCTGACTGTATACTACTTGGGGCTGACTGTATACTACTTTGGGCTGGCTGTATACTACATGAGGCTGGCTGTATACTACATGGAGGACTGTTTACTACACCCTTGGCTTATACTCGAGTGAATAGGTTTTCCCAGTTTTTGGTGGTAAAATTAGGGGTCTTGGCTTATAAGCGGGTCAGCTTATACTCGAGTACATACGGGTAAATATATAATAAAATAATTTATAAAAATTTATGGAAAGGTGGAATTCTTCAATTCCCTTTGTGACAAAAATACTCTTCTGTGTCCAACACGGTAACGCTTCCCCCCAAGAACATAGACACATTATGACGACTTCATCTGATTAAAAGGGGATGTCGATGGTTAGTTATGACCTGGATTTCTCTCTTTTCTTCCCTTTTGGCAATCACTCAAAATGCTCCCAGATGTAAGAAAAAAAATAATTTTTTTTTGGGTATCTCCAAATAAAACAAATCTGAAACGTGGGCCATTAATGAATAATATTTGGATGTGGCGCACACCTTTCCCAGGGTTTGATGGATCGAGTAGGAAAATAACAACATATGGATTCCAGATTGAAACACACATAGTTCACTAATTCAGAGTTCATGTTTCTGCAAACCGCAGCCAAACAAAGGGGAATAAATTACAAAGCAGTTGTCATTCATGTGGGATTAATTATTTGGCTTTTTATAAATAGGTAGCTCTACCGGGTTCTACCACTGGCGGATCTGGATTTTTAATGTGCAATTATGATCATAAAGCTGAGAACCTACACAATATGAGGCCAAGGGAAAATATTTAATACAGTCACCAAAAAAAGCCCATTGTAGTAATAGGAGAGGTCAAATGTTCACTGCAGGAGAAAACTAACACTGCTGTGTTCTCATACCTCCGGCTCTGCTATGTCACCTCACCGGTGGAACAGATCTTGGTATGGTGCTTGGTGCCAACTATATTACCAGGAGGCACAGACTAAGACTAAGAATCAGCTGCTGATCCCTATTAGAAAAGATGTTGAGTCTTGTTGATATTTTCTCGAATAATATTTGTGGATCCAATTAAAGAGGACCTTTCACCACCCCCACCAATTCCAACTCTACATCATTTACTGATTTTGGCACAGTTAGAATTTTTTCTCTAGCCCCCACCGTTATCGTGCAATCGGTGCCTTAAGTTTTAGCAGCTCATATGTGAAACCGGCTCTCTACGGTCAGGTGGGTGGTCCTGGGCTCGAGCAGACAGTATGGCACTGCCCATGTGACAGTGCAGACCCTCATTAGCATATTGGGTACTAAAAGTAATGGTTATGGTTGTAAGGGAATGGTGAGGACTACAAAAACAATTGGCCAAAGTCAGTAGAGAAACATGAAACGGGTTGGAGATTTTGACGTCATGAAAGATTCTCCTAAAAGTTTTCTTTGAAGTCATCGATGACCTCTAACATGCAAAACGTTCATGGATCTGATGTTTGAAGAGACCAAAGCTTTTAATAACAAATCTTTATTTATATAGCGCACACAGATTATGCAGCGCTGCGCAGAGATTACCAGATCAGTCCCTGTCCCCATGGGGCTCACAATCTAATCAACCTACCAGTATGTTTTGGTGTGTGGGAGGAAATCAGAGGACCCGGAAGAAACCCATGCAAAAACGTAGAGAACATACAAACTCTTTGCAGATGTTAGATGAGTGGTACAATCTCTTTATTGGTTACCAAGCATTTTTGCCTATCCCCATAGATCAGACTGCACACATAGTTGAGCCTATTCAAAGTTCAAACAACACAATCAAAATCACAGGTCACAGAACAAGTAAGGTCACATATTACTCTAACTATAAAATAATGGCCCCTCTTCAAATACAAACTAATACATTTGGCCTCTTGTCCATTTAAAGTAAGGGTATATAAAGAGCTGCTTAAAGGAAACCTGTCACCAGGGAGCTCATTTTCACTAAAGACAGGTTACAGAAGCACATTACAGATGCATTGTGAAGATATCTTTCTGATTTCTCTAAGCATTTACATTACAATATAATTGTGTGTTAAAATTTACCTTGCACCCTGACATAATCCTCTGTGTAGTCCCAGGGGTTGGGCTTTGGTTTGGATGCATTTCAAAAAACAACATGATACTTGTCTGTGCTGCAGGCTGCTCCACTCTCAGCCTTTGGGCTGCTGTGCAGCTCCTCCCTCCTGCTCCTTCACTCACAGGAAGAGAGCTTACAGCCTAGTGATCTGACATCAGTGGGGGAGGGAGGAGCTGTACAGGAGCACAAAGGTGGGGCCAAGAGCTGAGGAGTCTGCAGCACAGACAAGTCATGTGTTGTTTTTTGAAATGTATCCAAACCAAAGCCAACCCCTGGGACTACACAGAGGATTCTGTCAGGATGCCAGGTATGGTATAACACACAATTATATTGTAATGCAAATGCTTAGAGAAAGCAGAAATGCATATTTGCAATTCAGCTGTAATGGGCTTCTGCAACCTGTCTTTAGTGAAAATCCTGGTGGCCTGGATAAGGTCATGTGACAATTACAGATGGAATCCCTAAATTAGAAAAGAACTCTTGTAACCTAGGCAGATCTTCTCCGTCTTGGAGATAATGGGCTCCCACTTAGTTGATGTTTAAAAATCTGAATTTACAATAGGACTATTAATCTTTTTTTAGAGATGATCTCATCTGATCACCTTTAATTGGATTAAGATGCTAATTGCCTCCAGGTATCATTTTCTAAGGAGGAATTCTAGTTGATGTTGGAGAGTTAAAAAATGACCACACTTTGCTGGAGTCCTGTCAACATCAAGAGCTACTTTCCTCATTTCCACCAGAGATGAACCCTGGTATTCAGGAAACCTGATGATGTGGTGATATTTTAAGGAAATTAGCCAACGTTCATCTTCTTAAAACAACTTGATGGCTTTTGTAAATTATCCAGGATTGTGTTTCACAAGTACAAGGCAGCATCTGCAGAGGAAGCTTGGTAAGAGGTCACCACCACCAGAAATATGTCCATATGTGTTTTATTCTTTCTATCGGCTACACAGATAATGTTCTCCATTCATGGATAGGATTGAGTCATCGCTTGAAACATACAATTTTATTATGTTCTTTATTAACTCACAGCTAATTAATAACCATGGAAAAGTAGCCTCAAGACTGGACGGAGCTACTGGGAAAAAATATCTGTCAGTAACCAGTTTTCGAAAACTCTGATGGCCAAAAATAAGAAATGCTGAGATATTACATTATCGTTTCCGCTATAACAAATACTTCAACTTATACACAGACGAAATCCATGGATGGACACTTTGAGTTGCCAAAATTGTGGTTTGTGGTTGCCTACACTTTGTCTGCATTTGTTTCATATTATCCTGGTCCTCACCTTAAATACCTTTGGTAGGTCATGTTCTAGTGTTCTTTCCGGAGCAGTAAACTGAATTCCTATCACTTAGTCTTGGAAAGTTCCTTTGTTTTGTATTTGATAGTGAAGACTAGAAATGGCTCCGGACTCCGCACAATTATTCTCCTGAATTTTCAGCGTACGGACTAGATAGAAACATGATCACACAGACAGACAAGACAAATGAGTTAAAGATGAGATACAAAACCCGCTAGACTGAGGCTGACAAGGTCAAATTCAGGAAAAAGGTTAATGGCCGGCATCAAAGACAAGGGTCAAATATATAAGCTAACTAATTAGTTTACTGTAGTAAGAGTTTCCAGCTAGTAGCACTGGAGAGAACGCACCAGACCTGAACCCATACACAGCATCTTTATATGCCTGAGGTCCTTGTGTGTGGACAATGCCAATATGTTCCATATTACAGAAGGAGAATTTCATGTAAGACATTATGGACTGGGGATAAATACATACGTTTGAGGTCTTTGTGTCAGGGCTATAAGTTATGATACACTTATCCCGTATCCTGTAGACGTGAGAGCAATGGTGGTTGCACATTCGCACTTCCACTCCATTGAGACAGACATCTTGAGGAACCCAGGTCTCAGTACTGCCTGGAGGCCTAATGGTTAGACAAGGAATAATCACTTATTTAACTTATCTGCTATCCTATAGATAGCATTAGTATCCCACCAGTGATGGTGAATCTTTTAGTGGCCGAGTGCCGAAACTACAACCAAAAACCCAAGTTTTTATTACTGAATGGTGACACTTTATTTAGCAACTTTTTGTTGTCCAATTTGCCACAGTTTTCAATTGCCTTGGCGTCTTGAGGACACCAATTCTGTTGAAAGAAGTAGGTAAATTAGGATTTTGATTGTAGTTTCCCCCCAGGGTCCCCTTGAACAGGAAGAATCACAGGGCAGGGAATCCAAGGCCTGTCTACCACTCCTTGCTCCTCATTCAGTCCCAGGAAGTTAAGGAAGTGTTATTTTAAAATAGCGCTGAACACAACAAATCCTGGGCAACCCAGTACTGCAGGTAGTTGCCTTGAGTCACCCAATCTGTCTGGCAAACTCTGTGCTAGGGTCATGGCCTGGGAGCCCACAGAGATGGCTCTGAGTGCCACATCTGGCACCTGTGCCATAGAATAGGGATTGACCATGGCCACTACTATTCTATTCAGCCATTAATCTTAGAGACCCCTGATCTCGTTATTGCTGGGTGCACCAGTGGTTTCGTTATCAGTCTCAAAGAACTGAATAAAATGGCGGTTGTGCATTCTCATTACCACTCGTTCAGACATATGCAGTGTAAACCTTTGACCTATTTGAAACATGGAGAGTTTTTTCGCTTTACAAGATTTATTGAAATACTTAAATCAAATCACAACAAAGTTGTAGCACTCCATCTAGAACATATATAGATGCAATAAACGTATCTGTTATTGGGCTGATGAAGGTAGGGGTGTCCAGGGCTTGGTTTCCCTTGATCTATATAACTATGGATGGTGTGAAAATGCTTCTCTGTTTCGGCACCAAAAAATTTGGAGAAACACCGAAGAAGGAGGGCAGATCTGAACTTCACCAACAATGTCCTTATTCCCTGCCGGAATGTGTTGGATGGTAGAGGTCAAAGAAGGACCAGACTCTACTGAATCACCCTCGTTTATTCCTTAGGAGTCTTTTTCATTTATACGTCAGCCTCAGTTATGAAACCTCTGTCCATTATTTAAGACCAACCACGTAATTAGTTACAAGAAGGGATTTTTACTGTTGACGTATATGGTCTTCAAGATCAGAAGAACCTTCGGATGAAGGTCGCTGAGTGGTTCTTTCATACATGCTTCTAGATTTCAACTCTTCTTGTTTTTCTTTCAATCATGTACTTGTTCTTGGCATGTTGAGTAATGGAGTCTTTCATAATGGTACCACGTTTCAGGAAAGTCTATAAAGTCAAGTTTACTTAGGGCTACACTCACTGCGGGTATGGACCACACTCTTCCTCTATCAATGAGAATTACTCAGGATACTGGATAATAGCCCAGTAATGGCTCCTGTTGTATAGAGCATTATTTTAATTTTCAACAATTTTCGAGGGACCGGTTAAGTGTCTTTCCCACAATATAAGTGTGCGGTGAGTGTTGTGTTTACGCTAATGTTAGATTAATGACCTGCTAAGTTACAGCATCCATCGAATCACAGTGAACATTCTTGTCTCACGTTTCTTAAGTCTCAGTACTGAGAAACCTTAGGCCATTTGTATCGTTTCTTCCCTGGCAGCAGATGTTGAGAAAACATCCTGATCTATCAGACTTAATGAGTTTTTATATCTTACATCAATCTAAGTATATTGACTGCCCATGACAAACGCATTTCACAATGAAAAGGCTCCAACAATAGTGATTCATGTCATAACGCGAGAGACACAAGGACTTCAAAGTTTTCGGCTAATGTTAGATCTCTTCGTTGTATGTGGGCTTAATGTCACTTTATAACTTGAGATCCCAGGAGAATTAGTCCGAGATAAAGTCGAAGAAGGAGATAAATATGTGAAATTAGTTGAGATTTCTCAAACGCTCAGGAATAGGTTGTATAACAAATGGGACACATTAATTTTTAATGGCATCAATTAGTTATTGCTGATGGTTACATTATTGGGAGCAATTTGTCTATAATTCGTTTCATAAAGTTAATTACAGATCTGCTTAATCCCACAAAGGAAAACAGGGGGTCCCTAACACAGGGGATTATTGCAGGTTTTATGTATGTCGAGCAACCTAAACGAAAACATATATAGTGGAAGAATGCAATGCTATTAGGCAAGACTTCAAAGGGAACCTATCATCAAAAAACATAGTATAAACATTGGCCATGGAGCCCCCCCTATTATTCTCTGTATTATGGGTCAGGGTCACTATGATCGCTGGAGGCAGATAACATAGAATCTAGTAGAGAGGTAACTCAGATTCTCTTCCCAAATTATAGCAAATGCAAGAGCATGCTCACAATGCACTTAAGAGTAACCAAACCCATAGATTTCTTATATGTAAAAGCATTATATTATCCAAATCAAGAAGGATTTCATTCTTCTTGTAGTCATCTTTTCAGGTGTCTTGAAGGTCATGCATGCTTTGCTGGGAATTTAAGGTAAGGAATGAACCAGAAACCACAACACAGACAAGACAGTGAGCTCTTACACTGAACTTACCTGCTTGCCTCACATCTTCTTGGTGGTAGAGACAACTAGAAGGTAAATCCCTTCCTGCGCCAAAGTGAAAAACATGGCCGCAGGGTCAAAACAATGCACACATTAAAGACAACAGAGCTGGGTCACAACAGATATCGCTGCTTGATAAAGAAAAGAGAGAGTATAAGAATAATAAGCCAAAGTCAACAAAGATCAAAGATACAACACACAAGGAAGGTAATGAGCTGATAAGAAAACTTCTTTAACCAGCAATGAATGAAGGGTAGGTAGGACTAATATGTGATCTCAAGAACCGGCGTCAAAGGCAAATGGTTTAGAGCTCAGAGCTCCAGCCCACAAAGGGAGCAGGCAAGTGGTGTGCAGGCTGTCAATCACCAGGGCTTAACCAATGCTTGACCAAGGCGAAGCTGCAGGAAGAAACGGGTGTGGTGTTATTCAATCGAGAAAGCAAAGCAGATAAACCCCTGTTCACACAGTAGTACAAGAGAAATAATCAGAACCTCCTGAGGCCCATACCACAGACATGGGATGACATAGACGCAGTGCACAATTTTTCAGACCGGGAATAATAGCCGAACCAGTATTTTTTTAAAAAAAAGAATAGACTCCCATTTATAGACAGCACTGTTTACATGTTATTAGTACAGTTTAAGAAACTATTTGTGAGTTTATTCCTTTTTGGAACAAAATCACTGGTTTGGCTATTAATCCATGCCATGTCACTAAGATTCTGGCACGCCTACTGGTGCAAACCTAGAACTCTTCAGTTCAGTCACAAGATGATGTGATGTTTGACACAATGAAGGAGCCTAGATACGTTTCCCTAGATAGATAAATGTGTTTTTCAGGCTGCAATATTGGAATCCAGAAGGAATTTTTTTCCATACCATGGGCAAATTGGCATAAACTTTATGGGGTTCATTTTGCCTTCTTCAGGATCAATACCATGGAATTATACTACAAATGTAAGGGACATCACGGAAAATAAGAGAAATAGTATCAATAATGTGTTTCGAACACTACCTGGGTATTACAGGTACCAACAGACAAACAAATATTGTCTTATTATTGTACACACAAGTAAGTATAAACACAAAGTATCACCTACAAGAAAGTCTAACAACATGATGTGGGATTAAGCAACAGCAGTATATCTGTTTCAGAAGGAACAGATTCCCAACAGTGTTGTTTCGACTTGGTTGGGTCTCTTCAGTACAGCTGTCCAGCAACTTTGTAGGAGTTCTGGCTTCATTGCTAACTCCGGTCCCCGGAGTCAGCTCTGCCGTGTTTCTTCCTAGGTGCACATGTAGCAAAAAGAGGCATTGTTTTCCTTTTCCCACCCTGGAAAATATATTTGCATATTTCCCAGAATCTCCTAGCATCCTGGAGACTTGGAGCATCAATGGCTATAAGTCTCCACACACCTGCAAGGCGGCCTTAATTGGCAAAGTCTCCATACTTCAAGACAAATAATCGTGAATTATAATAACACAATGGATTATGCCTCATTTACACTCCTTTATACTGTAGCCACTACATAACAATTAAGTGCAGACATCAAACTGGTTAACCTTAATTGGATACAACAGAGACTTGGCTACTGGAAGTTGTGCACTGCTGTAACATATTATCATATAAGCTCTAAACGGGACTATAGTCTTTAAGCGCATTAATGCTGCTATATAAGCAGGGCTGGTATCAGCACTGGGCACACCTATGCAAGTGCCAGGGCCCAGAGCTGCTGGGGGCCCACATAAGGCTGTAAATAACCCATGGGGATGAGGGGGCTTATATAAAATAACCATAATGGGGCTGTTTGGTATCATAAACTAAGTAATATTTTAGGGAATAGGAGTCTGTTTTAGTTTTTGAATTTGTAATGCCGTCACGTGAGTTCACTACAAAGGGGCCAACTGAGGCTCTGTCGCCCAGGGGCCTACTACAACCTTGAGCTGACTCTGTATAAAACGCTTTTTACTTTTGTTTTGGTGTATATTCATGTGCAGTGGTATTGCACTAATTTGTGTTAAAATTTCGATATTTTTCCAAAGATTTCTGGTATAATGCATTGCTATACTAAGGTAGGTTTATTGGTGCTCACACAATCTAATTTTTATTTTACCATAGAATTAAAGGTTGTCTTTTTTCAACCTTTCTACTATAATACAGTATTTTTCAGACTATAAGGCGCACCGGAGTATAAGGCGCACCATCAATAAATGCCTGCTAAAACGTCTAGGTTCATATATAAGGCGCACCGGATTATAAGGATGAATGACCAGCAGGTGGCAGACCTGTGCACAGTTCAAGGCAGCTGTTGTCTGTAAGTATGGATCATATATAAGGCGCACTGGACTATAAGGCGCACCTTTGATTTCTGAGAAAATCTAAGGATTTTTAGTGCGCCTTATAGTCCGCAAAATACGGTACTATGGTATGCTATGAGAGATGAAGAAAAAACTGCCTGGGACATGGGGTTCTGGGCAGGTGGGGAGGTCCAGCCCTGGTCTATAAGTCTTATGGTTGTACAGTCAGTTCTCATTGAGAGATACAAATTCAGTAAAGAAAAAAAAGAACAAAAATCTAAATCCCAGAAGCGAGGGCTCGGAGGTGTTGTATATAGATAACTTCCACTTCAGAATAATCCCATTGTTGTACACGCTGGGTCTGGCTCGGGTCAGCTGCATTGATGGCTGTCATGTTTTTCCAAGTGTCTATGTGCAAATATGTAAAACAAGCTCAAACAACTATTGTAGTCACATGCAGAATGACCTGGAAAAAGTGAGTGCTGAAAGCCGCTCCAAGTTTTGTTTCCAAAGTTTTGATGTGGACTTGAATGAAACATGATTCATATAGTTTATGATAGGAGCTGCAGCTGCAGGACCGGGACGAGGGCTTGATTCATGCGGGATAAATATTTATGTGACAGGTTCTTCCTCGTGAATAATACAATAACACCGCTGCACCGCACTATTGTGTGAGAGCGGGATGTGGAATACATGTTCATGGTGGGGCATTTACATAGGGTCCTGAGGAAGAAGAAATTCGCCAATTTATCTAGACTTACTGTACATTGAAGTGTCCAAATGTGTATTACGGATAAATGCCATAATAACCTCTGAGCCTAAGAGTTATAACCCCAAAATAATATTTATAGCAGGTGCACATTGTGTAATCAGGCTTCAAATAAATGTCCTTCAGATCAGTGGTCCCCAACCATATTGTAACCAATGAATGGCTGAAGGCATCACTTGTGTGCCAAAAAGTATAATTCCCCCCCCTTACTGGTCCCATACTATTATACTCCTCCAGCAGCTTCCCTTAGATAGGGATTTTTCACCTTAATTTTTATATTTCTATACAGGGGTGCACCAGTCATGAGGCGAGATGATGCTCTTGCCTCAGGCGGCAACCGCTGCAGCAAAATGGGGGAGCAGCATTAGGGGTGCAGTCACCTGCTACAAAGCAGGACTTGACACATAAAAGTAGCACTTCTTCGCACCAGATGTCAGCATGAAGGAGAACCCACATACTAAAAAAATAACCTGATATTACTATTGGATGAGATGGAGGGGGAGCTGTTCTATAGCTCGCCTCAGGTAGCAGGGAGTTTGGGTTCCCCCCTGTATACATGATCTACCTATGCTACTATCTATCTATCTATCTATCTATCTATCTATCTATCTATCTATCTATCTATCTATCTATCTATCTATCTACCTATCTATCTATCTATTCCATTTATGAATAAAGCTACACCCCTTTCACCACTACAAGGAGTGCTGCCTCTTCACTGAACCTATATTGGAGACCCTGGCCAAGGGATCACCGGCTTCTGCACCCACCGCTAGCTGTGCTGCTCTGGATCTTCTACTTTTTATCCATCTATCTATCTATCTATCTATCTATCATTTATCTAGATATCCATACATTGGGGTTCATTTGCTAAGGTCCCCACGGATCGCACTTTCGTCGGACGATTTCCAATTTGCGCTGCTAGGACAGGGATTTAAAAGGGTTTTTTGGTGCACGTGATCAGGTTTTGGCGCCGGCTTTCATGTGACACAAATCACGGTGCGCTGTCGGACGATCCGACGAATTCGGACAAACTGCAGGATTTAACTTCAAAATTGTGTCGTAAGCCAAGCACTTACATGAACCGAGAGGAAGAAGGTGAACTCCGTCGGACCTAAGCGGGGAAGCGACAGATGCACGATCTACGTGAATCGAGGCACAGTACATTCCAGACGGACAATGCACTTTCGGGAACTCCGAGGGATCGGGTAAGTAAATGTGCCCCATTATGTCACCTGATATGGTCACCTTATTCTTTGGAGTGCTCCCTTCATTTATAGTGCTTATTTATAATAATAATTCTTCATTCATATATAGTGCTGCACAAAACTTGCCAAATCAGTCCCTAACACCATGGGGCTCCCCATCTAATGAACCTACCAGTATGTTTTGGAGTGTGGGAGGAAACCGGAGGACCCAGAGGAAACCCACACAAACATGGAGAGAACATACAAATTATTTGCAGATTTTGACTCTGGGACTTGAATCTAAGTCATATACATGATCTACCTATATACTTTCTATCTACCTACCCATCTATAATTTCTTCCATTTCCAGGTATACACAGCTCCACCCATGTATATGGATACAGCACCTCAGAATAGTCAATGTGAGCTGGCAGCAGGTTTTCCAAACTTGTGAGTGTTGAGTGGAGTGAAGGAATATTATTTTTCATAGACATTCCAGGCAAAAACCTGCAAACATAAACAAATCTGCGAAAAATTTCACATCAGTTCCCGGGTCCCGGCTTCTTTCATGAACAAATACGGTTATTTCTCAGATGTCAGTTTGTTACGTGAACTATCACAATATGCGGTTTCAGAGAAGTAGCGCTAATATCCCAAGACCCCGGAGTATGGAACTGGGGAAAAAGCACAAAATCTGACTTCAAGGGCACAAGACAACCCCGGCCAAATCTAAATTGCTCATTTACTGATCCTTTGCCAAACAGCTTGGGGCAAAATAAAGAAGTTGAGTGGAGAAGTGAGTGGAGTGCTGAACAGGCTGCACCCACACGCATCAAGTACTGCACCGTCATCTGCACTACATGGATGAGTGCTAGCGCCGTCATTTCTGGGGTTTTCATCTCTAACACAAGTCTCCTGTTATAACATAGAGATCTGACTCCAGTTTTAGTAAAAAAATAATAATTGAAATGTATAGTCACTTTGCTAAAATCCCTTGTCATATGTATTTCAAGATCTCTACTTCTTGTCATTCAAAAGTTTGAAGCTCTGTCAACTGAACTGTGACAAGCCATTGATATGGAGAACGGTAACAAGCTACAAAATGCTAAAGATTAACTTTACCTCTTGGATAGGATCAGGAAACCCCGATTAAAGGGGATCTCTGTGTAAAATGAAGAATGCTTTGATGTAAAAATGTGTACAACTTTATGAAAGACCAGAACCTGCCCTGAACTCTATGGGGCTCATTTACTAAGGGTCCGCGGACCGCACTATCGCACTATGCGCCGCATTTAGAAAGGCTTTTTGTCGCACGCAGACGGATTTTGGCGCATCGATTCCAGTTTTCACGCGGCACAAATCAGGGGGCGGTGCCGGCGGACGATCCGACAGATTCGGACTAAGCGCAGGATTTAACATTTAAATTTGTGTCGCAAGCCAAGCACTTACACCAGGTGAACTCGGGGAAGCGACACATGCAGGAAATTGGACGCACAATCTTAGTGAATCGCGGCAGCTCCGAATCCTCGTCAGACAACGCACCGGGAGGATCGCAACGGGACGGGTAAGTAAATGTGCCCCTATGTTTCCAGCCCAGATTCCTCAGTTGTTCTGTGATTACCCATGAAGGGCAGGTCACAGCTGCAACCAATCACAGGACTCTTTTTAAAGGAGTTCTTAAAGGGAATATATCACCAGAAGTGCCATTTTTAGCTGGTGACAGGTACCCACAGAAAGAGTACAGTTCCATATTTACATATGTTTGTAAAATAGATGAGCATTAGATCGTTAGTGAAATAAACAATATGAAACTTTACCTGGCTCCCTGCCAGATTCCTCAGCTGTGTCCCGGGGGAGGAGGGGGTATTTGAATTCCTAATGTTAATCTGTGCCTGGATTTCTCCTCCCAACATGCTTGCTCCTCGCTACTCCACCTCATCCTACATCCTTTCTCTCCTACTCCCATCCGTTGATGATATTGGCTCAACGCAGCAAGCTAATCTCACACTTGTGCGGAGAACCCTCTCCCTCTGGCATGCGCACTGAAAAGTGAATGTGATTTGCTGCGTCACCATACTTAGCACCTATGCATTGCACTATATGCACTATCGCCGGAATATTTAGAATTTTAGAATATATTTAGAAGGGGAATGTGTCGCACGCGATTGGATTTTGGCGCATCAGCGCCTGCTTTCATGCGACAGAAATCGGGGGGGCGTGTCGCCGGAAGATCCGGTGGATTCAGACTAAGCGTGGGATTTAACATTCAAAATTCTGTCGCAAGCCAAGCACTTGCATGCACCGGGAAGTAGAAGGTGAACTCCGGTGGACCTGAGCAGGAGCGACACATGCTGCATACAGGGCGCAGGATCTATGTGGATCGCAGCAGACTTTATGTCTTTCGTCCAGCTGCTAGGCAGTGAGGCTTTAGTGGTATACAACTCACTATGGATTTGCATACTATCGCCACCTCACTGTCTAGCAACTGGGCCGAGGGACAGGACATATGTGCACTAAAAATGGAGCTGCAGCAAGGGAAGAGGGCAGAGAGGACGTGGGAGGGGCTGGAGGAGTGACAAGATAGCATGATGGGAGGAGGGATCCCAGCACAGACAAACGTTAAGTTTGAAATACCCCCTTCCCTCGGGACTCAGCTGAGCAATCTGGCAGGGAGCCAGGTAAAGTTTCATATAGTTTATTTCACAATATAACGTGCACCTATTTTAAAAACATGCATGGAATATACTGTTCTGTTTCTGTGGGAACAAGCTACAATGGACGTCTGGCGACAGGTTCCCTTTAAGGATCATCCATTGAGAACCAATTCTTAGGATAGACTAGCTGAGGTGCAGTTCCAGGCACAGCCTCACTTATTTGGATGTCTCTATTTTGGATATTCCAAGTAAAGGGGATACCTCATTATTCTCTGATTGAGCAACCTTGTTGTTGAGGATTAGACCACGGTCAATCATACATTAATAACCAACCTTAGGGTAGTGGTTTTCAATTAAAAACCCCTTTAAGATCATTTCTAATGGTGGAGTTTTTAGGTGTAGCAGCAGTTATACTTCAAGCAAGGTTCCCCATCCAACCACCCATCCAACACCCCCTGATCATCGTCACCAAGAAAAAAATACAACATAATATCAGTGAAAAATATAAAACTATGTCACCAATAGCCAATAAAGATGTATAAGACCCGGCGCTTGATCTCTGCAATACATGTAGTCACACAGTCACTTGTAATATACAATACAGACTCCAGGATCAGACCATCCACGAAATCTGGAATAAATCTGGGCCAAACCAATTTAAATCAGAGCCTTCTGGCTGAATGCACAACTCAACACGTTTTTATTACATTATATTCTAAGTACATTATAGGTTCCTGCTGCCTCACACTTGCAGGTGATTATTTCTACAAAGTGAGAATACAATGGCCCTCAATGCTCCAGAGTCAGAGTTATCCTGTAGGCTCACTGCTGGATCCATGGGCTCCTATCTCATGCTCAGCTGTGATTTACAGAATATTTCTTTGTACTTTTACATCGATTAAGTAGGTGACACTTGAAGGATATAATTCAGCACTTTGAAGGGTAAGCAGTGATGTCCCCTCCCCTCCCCCGATACTACTACTACTTCACCCACATAAACAATGAGTAGGTTGCATGTAGAGGCATATGTACCCATATTGCAACCCAAAAACAATTTATTGGAGAGATCAGAGAGACCCACACAGTGGTGGGATGGGTTGATAAAAAAAACTGAGGAACCAAGGAGAAGTTGGATATTTACTTGCAACTTCTCCACAAACTTTAAACTGTATCAGCACCCTAAGTGTGCCCATAAAGTTTCAAGTTATGGCAGAGCAAGGAGGAAAAGCGGATATTATGAGACCCCTCATATAATTTTGCTTGGGGTCCCAGAAATGGAAAAGTGCAGTTGTAAGTGAAGCCCATTTATTGTGTTATTAGTTGTAATTGCAGATATTTAAGGGAACCTGTTACCAGGGACCTCATTTTCACTAAATACAGGTTACAGAAGCCCATTACACCTGCAGTGCAAATATGCCTTTCTCCCTTCTCAAAGCATCTGTATTACAATATAAGTGTGTGTTATAACTTACCTTGCACCGTGACAGAATCGTCTGTGTAGTCCCAGGGGTTGGACACCTCAGGTGACACACTGGACTGTCTTCCACATCCTTTGCTTGACAATCATGGGACATGTTCCTGGGATCTTCCTGGGAAACTAAGCTTATTGGGCACTGTTGTTTGACAAAATTCACAGAAACTGTACTAGTCTAAGCTGCATCCGCAGTTACTGTCTCTGAATTTGCAGTTCTGTCTGAGCTTTTGGGTGTAGACCTAGATGATGTGACTTCCTGCAATCTGATACTTCAGTGAGTTGTAGACCTAGCTGATGAGACTTCCTGTAATCTGATACTCCAGTGAGTTGTAGACCTAGCAGATGAGACTTCCTGTAACCTGATACTTCAATGAGTTTATGTTCAACTTTAGAAAGATGGAATTTAGCATAGAGATGCTAGTGGCGAGCAGATAGAGCAGGAAGCATGGAGGATGACCAGAACCAAAGTGGGGAAGAAAGAACTTTGCTCTGATAAGATATGTTGCAAAGTTTCCTGTATTCTACTGTATTGTTCTACTGATGTATGTAAAGTTTGGTGGAAATTTAGTGACCATTTAAATAACCGGAAAGCATCTAAAAATGACAAAGAGCACTTCCCGTGTTGGACCAATTTTGTAGTTTTACAAATAACAGTAGGGACACATAAGGTTGCACAGTGCACAGAGCCCCCTTAGACAAGTCCTGCTCCCCATATGTTTCATTCCCATGTTATAGGCTATAACTATGTAACTCCTCTATCGTGAGCACATGCAGAGAACAAAAGCTACACAGGCGCATGTGATATCTATACACCACATCTTACTCTTATACACTAACATGATTTATGCCCACGTCTAGTCACTTACGGAGCTTTTACATCTCCCTTTGTCTCCAGGCAAGCTGAACTTTTTGTTCACAGCCAACTTTTTACATCTCTCCACTCCGCGGGGCTTTGCTCCACTGACTCTCTTTGTGCTGGTTAAATCCTCCAGGAATCTCAGTATCATATAAGCAGCAGAGCTGTGCTATATATTTCTTTTTTTTAGCATTCCCTCTTGGTTTATAACATCTCAAATGTTCCATTTTTATCTCTCATTAATGACCTTGAATCCTTCTCACACCTTCCAAAATCCTAAATAGTCTTCAATCCTGTGGAGGGTAGACATCCGAAGATAAAATGGAGATTGTTGTAAAAGGAAGGGAAGGGGAAAAACCTTGAGTCCTCCATAGGCCATCTTTTCATCATAAAAACGTCTCTTTGGGGAATTCCTTCCTTGTAAATCCTCGCCTCGATTTAAGATGGATTTAGGCTATTCACTACGTTCAACAGTAATTTACAACTGAACTTGTGTAACGTTCCCTAAAAGTATATGTTCTCTAGTTATCTTCATCCTATATCGCTTGTGCTGAGCCTCATGTGTAGAACATCTGGTAGATGGATTTCCACTTAAAACCATGAGCTTCATTCTCGGTGATAAATTCCATATCAACAATAGCAAGTAGTGGTGGGTGAGATTCTGGAGAGAAGCCTTAAAAAAAACTTTACTTTTTTTTGTCATTCTTTTGTTCTTGATTGATTCGAGCCTTAGTGTTATGACGTGTTGTAAGAGGAGTCTTGGAGAAGGGTTTTTATTGAGGAAGTGAATTGAAAACAACACTTGGAAACCTCAGTCCTGGTATTCAGTGATTTGGGGGTCAGAGTTCTTGACCTTTATTGACTGGTTCAGTCTTAAGGATTTATCTACGAGAGGAGGAAAGTATAAAAGTGTCCTTCCCTGCCTCACATCTTGGATAAAGATTTTTTGAAAATAGCATGGAAAATCTTTCAAAAACACTGAAAAAAATTGTGTTGCTCAGTTGACTGTAGAAGTTTTTTGGTTGAAACTACAAGGTTAGTTGTATTTTTGAAGGACCCACTTTAACAAATTGTGTTGCTCGGTTGGCTGTAGAAGTTATAAAGTGGGATGGACCCACTTTAACTGCTTGTGTAATGGGACAGAGCAGATATTCCTAATTAGCGGGCCGTTGTCGCATTAGGATGATCTGTTTCGACCTTTGGATCGCACAGGAACTGTCAGTGTGCCAGCGCGATCCACAGCAGGAGACTCAGCTGGCTCCCTGCTGCGTCTGCCCAGCCAGGTGATCTCTCCGTGCTGGGCAGTTTAACCCCTCCTGCTTGATCATGCCAGCTATGGAGGGAAACAGAGGGAACAAGGCCTCTGTCACTTCCCTGGCCCACTGCAACGCGATCATGGGATGCTGGTGGGTCTCCATGGCAGCCAGAGGACAGATGAACACCTCCATGTCTGCCATGTACGGTGGCTTATTAGGCCCAGTCCAAGACAGTAAAAAAAGGTTAAGTAAAGTCTAAAAAATAAAGAAAAATTTTAAAAAACCCACAAAAATGAGTAAAAAAGTAGTAAAACATAAGAAAACCTGTAAATGTTTCTTCTTAATCATACCAACCTACAGAATAGTTTTATCATGTTTGAGAACTGTGAACTGTGCAAAAGTTGTAATTAAAAGACAAGAGGCAAAACCCCTGTTTTATTCTGTTTCACTGCAGGAAAGTTAATGAATTTGAATCATTATGATATTTTTACCATAAAAATGAACCCCTTGGAAAATACAAACCTTACCACAAAAAAACAAGCCCATGTCAGATAAAAAATAAAAAGTTGTCTTTTGGAATTTGAATAGGGAGAAATGAATAAAGGGCTGTGTCCTCAGGTGTTATTGGACTTTGTTGTAGGTGGTGATATTCTTTTTTTAAGTC
Source organism: Engystomops pustulosus (assembly GCA_019512145.1). NCBI lineage: Eukaryota > Metazoa > Chordata > Amphibia > Anura > Leptodactylidae > Engystomops > Engystomops pustulosus. The sequence continues at coordinate 10,345,060 of CM033643.1, read as the reverse complement.
TGATGGGATTTGAGACAAAGGAACGTCCAATGAAAATTTAAGCATAGCTACAGACTTAATTGCATTTCAAAAATTCTGCAGGACTTCTGACAGTTTTTAATACAGAAATATTTAGACAGAACCAGAATCGAGTACAAAGAGAAACTTCTCCTTCCTCTAGAACAGGGATCGGAAACCTTTTTTGTCTGTGAGCTAGATGCAGCTGTCAAAAGAGCCACATCTGGCTCCTGAGCCATAGAATCTAGAATCTTCCCTGCTCTAGATTCTTCTCCTTCCTTATTCTGTAGAAGTTAATCCAAAGTTGGTGTTTTTCTAAAAAACAAGGAAATAAAACAACCCTAATCCTTCAGGTCCATGTTCATGTTTAAAACTGAAACATATTCTAATTGGAAGGTGTTCCCCAACATATATCGTAGGTTGCTTACCTTTTGTTGAGCTTATCGAGCAAGTCCTGGCACTGAAGGTCACTGTGGGCTTGCGACTGTGATTACAAACAGGGACGCCAAGGCTATTATTCCAACCTCATTGCAGAAATACACTGAAATAGGTCCAAAACACCTTCTAAAATAAACTGGACCTTCTTCAGTCACAGGGCACCTGCACGCCAGACCCTTGTAGTCCAGCACTTTGATTCAGGATCAGAGTGTTGCATGTGGCACACAATCACTCAGTACTGGGTTAATGCCTTTGGGTTTGGGCCCAACTCTGTTCTGTACACCTCCTTCTGATCTCAACAATGTCAGCCATGTGTGCTACAGGCTCTCTGGTTACGAACACCCTACTTCCTCCATATGGCACGCCAAAACACCTTTATTTATGTAATCTGGCTCCAACCTAGCATGGAGCACCATTCGACTGCTTTCATACATGACCAGAGACTTGAGCATCCCCACCCTTCTTACCTTTACTTACAGTAGTAGTGCAAACATCACAAGAACTTTTAAAGACATTAGGGCTGATTTACTAAGGGTCCGAATCGCGCACTTTCGTCGGGTTTCCCGACGATTTCCGAATTGCCCAGAATTGCTCCGGGATTTTGGCGCACACGATCGGATTTTGCCACATCAACGCCGGCTTTCACGCGACAGATATCGGGGGGCGTGGCGGTTTGACAACCGGACGGATTTGGAAAAAACGCAGAATTAAAAAAATTATTTGTGTCGCAAGATTGAGCACTTACATGCACCGAGGAGAAGAAGGTGAACTCCGGCGGACCTCGGCGCAGCAGGGACACCTGGTGGACATCAGGCGCACAACCTTAGTGAATCGCGGCAGAACCAGAATTCTCATCGGAAAACGTGCCGCTGGATCGTGACTGGACCGGGTAAGTAAATGAGCCCCATTGATACACCTTGTAAGCTTGACAGTGATGTTCATTTACCCATCTTGGTACATCAAAAAATTCAAGTGCACAACAATATGGAGAAGAGCAAAGGATCGACACCCTCTGTTTCTTCTAATCAAAAAATATAGAAAAATTCAAGTGATATCACTTTAAGGCAACTCTAAGGCAACTTGTGAATTGCATATGACCCAGGGTTGTAACTTGGGGGGTTGTAGAGGATGCCGGATCCTTAATGGCCCATAAGGTGTCTGTCTACCATTTGAAGAAACCATTTTTATCATTGATGGGGCTTGATACAGAATTTAGATTGGTGTCCAGCAGCTTGAAGTTACGCTTCAGTCTTCACCAGACATTGTTCTGCTTGAAGATGCTGCATATAGAGAAGTTTGATTCCCCACAATGAAATTCATGAAGAGAAATATTGGGACTTAATCCTGTCTATCCAAAAACTCTATGGGGCACATTTGCTTACCCGTCCCGTTGACGCCGCCGATCCGGAATGTCCAATGAGGATTCGGAGCTGCAACGATTAACTAAGATCGTGCGTCCAATTTCCTGCATGTGTCGCTTCCCCGCTGAGGTCCGCCAGAGTTCACCATCTTCTTCCCGGTGCATGTAAGTGCTGATCTTGCAGCACAATTTTGAAAGTTAAATTCTGCGGTTTGTCCGAATCAGTCAGGCTGTCCGACGACAACGCCCACGATTTGTGTCACATGAAAGCCAGTGCCGATGTGCCACAATTTGGTCGCGTGCGCCAAAAACTCTTGTGCAATTCAGGGCAAATGGGAAAAATTCGGGAAACCCGACGGAAATGCGTCCGACGGACCCTTAGTAAATGTGCCCCTATATATTTTATCTACATGTTCCCTGCCCTCGTGACATTTGGGCTGAAAAAATACTAGCGTAACTTCACTCACGTCCTACAATAAATCAAAATACCCTAGAATTTGTATTTGACGTTGAACTTCATACACTAAAGCCACAGAATTTCATCAAGGAAACATGTAAATCCCGAAATAATGTGTTTTATCCTTCGAGCATTGAACCTAAATCCTGCAAACACTGAATCTAATTCTCTTTTTGTCCTATGATCAAAATCAACTTTACAAGGTGAGTATACAATGATAGTTTTGTCTCTTGAAGTCGTCTTCTCCTAAAAAAGAATAGAACACAAAAAAAAATCCTTTCAGACGGTTTTGGCTGGAAAATGGCAAAAAATTATAATTTTACTTTAGTTCATGGCTCCCACTAAGCATTTGGGGAGTTTGGGAATAGAACTTGACAAGGAACCTGGAGAACATTCTTAGTTTTGTTCCAGGATGGAGACTCCGGGGACTGAAGTGTGTGCCAACATCATAATAGACAAGACAGCACAAGACGACGGCCAAGAATGAATGAACTTAGAAGAAGGGGAATCTTTAGCTGAAACACATAAATTCATGAAACACCCGCAGTCTCTGCTTTGGTTCTACCTCTATTTGACAGTGACCTGAGAAGCCGTAACACACATTTTCTTATCAGGCAATCATAGGACCTGTCTTAAAGGGATGTGAAATTTGAAACAAGTGAGAGATATGAAGGATTTCGACAATTATGAAAACTTAACATCTTGTCGACCTAGAAATGTATTGGATATTATTAGATTATAGATCAACTTTATGAGATAATAGAAAATGCCAGGCTGGGAATATTGTAGTTCCCTATGCTATACAATGCTCCACACTTGCTCTCTGCTTACCCTCGATATATTAGATGCAGTGATGAGCGGACCCATCAAAATTTGGTTTTGGTGGGGTGGAAAACCCAAATTTAATGATAATAATACCTTTATTCATATATCACATACAAATTCTGCAGTTCTGCACAGAGCTTGTCAAATCAGACCCTGTCCCCATGGGGCTCACAATCTAATCAACCTACCAGTTTGTTTTTGGAGTGTGGGAGGAAACCAGAGGACCTGGAGGACACCCATGCAAACACAGAGAGAACATACAGTACAAACTCTTTGCAGATGTTGACCTGGATGGAACTTGAACCCAGGACCCCAGCGCTGCAAGGCTGTAGTGCTAGCCACTGAGCCACCGTGCTGCCCCAAAATTTTAATACTATATTTGCACCCGTCACCGATCACAGGTGTTAATTGTATAAATTCCACTGGAAAAGTCACCAGGAGCATTTAAAACACTCCAGCTGTGCATGCACAGGTAATGACATACAGGCAGAGCTGCGCACCACCATTTTGGCCCACATTTATTAATAGTGAGGCAAAAGTAGCAAAAAGAAGTACGTCTTGTGTATATCACAATGCTACTACTGATGAGGGTCTAGTCTGGCTGCGTTGTATATTCTGGCAAAGACCACTCAATAATTGGGTTTTTTTCACGGGTGCTCCTGTGATCCACGTCCTGGGTCACGGGCACACCCATGCCTCTCTCCGGTCACCAGCTCCCCGCACTACTGTCTTACCTCTCTATGCTCCTGCCTCCTAGGATGTTCACACGCCGGTGCTTGAAGATTTAAAGGGCCAGCACACCACCGATTGGTGCCATTTCCAGGAATTAAATAAAAGCTGGCCTCCCAGCATACCCCGCCAGATCTTTGTACCTCACAGCCTTTGAAAAAGCTTGTTCCCATGTCCTTTGCGATTAGTATGTTTTCCCGTTGTGACCCCGGTTCCGTTCCTGACTATGCTCCTCTCCTGCTTGCCTTGACCTGTTGCTTTGTCCTTGACATTGATCCTGTGCTCGATCTCTGGCCTGTCCCCGACCATGATTCTGCCTCACGACTTTGTACCATACCTTGGCCACCACCACGGGCAAAGTCACACCTGTGGAGCAACCTAGTGGTACCTTGCTTAGCAAGTCCATCCCGCATTGCGGCGGGCTCTGGTGAAAATCAGGTGCCACTTAGACTCCAGTCCCAGGTGTCGTCTTACGCCATCACCACCTCAGATCCTTTAACCAACTTTAACCCTGGGTATCGTCTGGGCTGGGAGTATGGCCCGTTACATCGGGGCAATACCTTACACTGGCTGTCGTTATACAAATCCAGAACTGCTGACATACAGTTTTGCCTTTAAAGTTACACTACTCTGTCTTTTCAATCCTTTTATTTAAAATTTACAAGATGCTTTTTAGGTTCTTTCTACTTTCATAACATAAAACACTTTACCCAAAAGTGTCCATTTCAACTTCAAACTCGAAGAACAAGACAACAAAGTTTTGAGAATCTTTTTAAGACCTTTTTCACTTTGCCGTGACTCAGAGCGCCTTAGGGAAGGTTTGCCAAAAAACGAACAGCAACCTTGAAGAATCAAACCTGTGATGTGATGAAAATGGAATCTCACCACCCTTTTTGTTCATTTTAATGAGTTATGGGGTCATATATTATTCTTAGATGTTCACCTGCTAGTTTGGTATTGCCAGTATACACACATGGAGCTGGTTTTTCCTATCAGGATTTATACTGGATGAAACTGCTTTTCATGTAAAATTCAACACATCAACTATGTGAAATAATAATATTTGAGAGTAGTAACTGGCCAAAAAGAGAATGTTTCATAGTCTAAACTGCCCACAGCTCCCCGGGGTCCACGCCACCATGCTCGAAACTGAATTTAGTAGTTTAATCAGACTTACTGAGTTTCCTAGAACCTCGAAAGGGCACCACTTAAGTATGGATGGATGTCAGCTGCCGCTGAGACGTAAAATATTAAAGACCTCAACATGCAATACTCAATACTAGTCATATTGAATAATTAAAAAAAAAATCAAAAACACCCGGCACCAAGATAACTTTACTTTCAGAAAATCATTAAGGATAACCAAAAACATCAGCGAAATTTGGAAAATCTCACTCCTTTTATTTTTCTTTTGTGAACAGAATGATGGATAGGGCAAAATGGTAAGCGATATTTGGTGGTAACACAATATTCAAAGTGTGGTATGGCTGGCTAACCGAGAGGTAAGCAGCTTGTGGCTTCATAGCTGTTATGAAATTGTGAAATCAGAAGTTCACGCTGTAACATGCTGTTCTTTGTAGACCAGATGTTGCTTAAAGAAAAACTTTCTCTGGTGCACCCTTCTTTACTATAGAAAATCATACCATTGTGACTTGTCTCTGGTGCACTCTTCTTTACAATACAATATAACACCTTGTCTCGGGTGCACTCTTCTTTTCTTTACAATAAAAGATCTTACTGGCTTGACTTGTCTCTGGTGTGCTCTTCTTTACAATAGAAGATCTTACCGCTGTGACTTGTCTCTGGTGTGCTCTTCTTTACAATAGAAGATCTTACCACTGTGACTTGTCTTGAATGCACTGTTCTTTACAATAGAAAATCTTACCATTTTGACTTGTCTCTGGTGTACTCTTCTTCACAATACAATACAAGATCTTGTCTCGGGGGCACTCTCCTTTACAATAGAAGATCTTACCAGTTTGACTTGTCTCGAATGCACCTTTCTTTACAATAGAAAATCTTACCGGTGTGACTTGTCTTTGGTGCACCCTTCTTTACAATAGAAGATCATTGCCGGTGTGACTTGTCTCAGGTGCACTCTCCTTTGCAATAGAAGATCTTCACGGTGTGACTTGTATTGGGGTACTCTTCTTTACAACAGAAGATTTTACTGGCGTGACTTGTCTCAGGTGCACTCTTATTTACAATAGAAGATCTTGCCAGTATAATGATCTCTTATGCACTCATCTTTATAATGGGAGACCTTACTAGTATGATTGTCTCTGATCTTGCCGGTATGACTGTCTTGTGCATCTTTTTAAATCGAAGATTGTACCAATGTAACTGTTTCTTGTTAAGATCTTTAAGCTTTGACTGCCTCTGAAGCATAATGCTAGATGGGGTTTTCCAAGGAAATCATTACAAAATATAAAATTTGCCCAATATTGGCTTTTTTCTGGTGCGCTCTGATCATAAAGGAATGGTATACCAGGGACACTTACTAATAGATCCAGGCACTGTAACAGTGGTAATTATCTTATTTTTGGTATCAATCCTTCTAAAGTCAACTTAGAAAATTATGCTAATGAGCCTGAGAGCCTTTGGGGGTGTTACATCTCAACTGCAGCTACGTGTCGGGCAGCTACAGGTTTGAGGTTCTCAATCTGGTTGGGGTTCAAAATTCCACAACAGGCAGTATACAAGGTTCCAGATGAAGAAGGGATTCTGCATTCCGGATCAGGGAGCATACAGGTTCAGGTACAGGTTAGGGTTCTGGATAAGACAGAAACCAGGTTCATGTATTGGTTTCAGGTTAGTAAAAGTCAGTAAAAAACAGACAGTATTACTACAGATCACAGGAGAAAGAATAACCAGCTCTGAGTCAACTAAAGTTTGGATATTTAAGGTTTTACGGGACACTTCCCTTGCAGTTGACTGCCAAGACCATCCATCACTCAACCCACACCTGGAAACCCCCAGCTCGGAAGTTAAAACCACCCAGCTTTCAGACAAACATACACCCAACTCAACCGAGGGAATCAACTTTGCACACACTACTTACCTCACTGACGCTGCTTTGCTTTGTAAGCGACTCCATGCAGCGATCATCTTCAGGTCCCTTCTCGACACACGGGAGTGTCTGCTCAATCACCTCAATACATATTAAAGGATGCAAAGAGTTATATTTACTAGAGGTAGCAAAAGCTCTTCTTTAAATATGGGTGGCTCTTACCATTCCCATGTGTCTACACAGTTTAAAAAAATGTGGGAAATGCAGTTGACAGATCTTCTTTAACAATTGGAGAAGATCTGATCTGCAGATTCTGACTGTAATGTTGTAATACAGATGATTCACCCCAATGTGAACAAGCCCTTAGGGGTCGGGAAGGACTTATTTATGGACTTATAAGTAGGACCTGTCCTGATTACTACATGATGTGCAGTTATCTTCCCACAACGAGCTGTGCTTGATGTATTGTAGTGAGTGCGGCCGCTGCAGATCTGCTGCATTCTTCTATCCCGCTCCTATAAAGTACAATCACATGTGTCTCCGCTGCGATCGGGGCCGCTCAGTAACTATTCATAACAGCAAAGTTAAAATAAACGGAGGGAGCAATATAAACACACATTATCGCTCTAGCACTTGCCTGCGTGATTTATTAAGGACCATTTAGGTGTACTCTTCCACCTCTCTAAAACACTCAATTTTGCCAAAATCCACAGGCAAACACAATCACTTAACGGCAGGTTATAATTTATATGTCATGTAATTGCTTTCCCCTTTAACTCTTTCTGGCTCGCTGGGTCTTACATTACACAGTTGGAGGAGGCAGATTTCATTAATGATTTTTTTTTTTTACTCTTAATATAAGAAGAACGATGCACAGAAAACTATTACTCCTAATATACTGCGTGATGTCATTGCGCTCCCTCTTGATTATACTATCAGTATTGTAGGACGTTAATGATGTCGTCATTTGACCTCTTGATTGTTTTGCCAGCAGTAGGTCAGGGATGTTTTTACCCGACCCTTTGAATAACCAGCCGTCCTAGCAATAGATTAGTGATGTCATCACATGACCCCTTAATTATACTGCCAGTAGATTAGTGATGTCAGTAGATGATAGTTGTCGAAATTAGTCCTGAACTTTGCAGGCTTCGATTCCCAAACCCGGACCCAAACTTTTGTCAGATGTTTGGGTTTGGGTCTGGCTAAAACACCAAGTCACTAATACCCATGATCGGTGCAAACTTTGACCCGAATTAAATTTTCAAGTATAGCAAGTATAGTTGTAGATATTAGTCCCAAACTTGCGGGCTCTGGTCCTAAAACCCGGAAACTGAACATCTGGTCCCAAAACTCAGAAACTGAACATCTGGTCCCAAAACCCAGAAACTGATCATATGGTTCTAAAACCCGGAACCAAACTCCCGGTCCCAAAACCCATACTCAAACTTTAGTCAGATGTTTCGGTTTGGGTCTGGCTTAAGCACAAAGCCATTAATACCCACCCAATTGCTGTAAATCTGGACCTGAATTGAATCAAATAGCAAATATAGTTGTACAAATTAGTCCCGATTTAGTTGGCTCCAATCCCAAAACCCGGAAATCGAACATCTTGTCCCACAAAACCTGGAATCGAACTTCCACTCCCAAAACCCAGACCCAAACTTCAATCAGGTGTTTGGGTTCAGGTCTGGCGAAAACACCATGCTACTCATACCAACGTTCGGTGCCAACCTGGACCCCAACTGAATTTTCAAGTGGGGGTTCAGCTGAACTTGGCCAAACCTGAACTTTCTCCTCTCATCACTATTAGTGATATTATCACTTGACTTCTTAGTAGATAAGTAATGTCATTTCTTGTCTCCTTAATTTTTTTTGCAAGCATAGTTGTACAAATTAGAGGCGAACTTTAAGGGTTCTGGACCCCAAACCAGTCTGAATTTGGCACGGACCAGAACTTTGCGGTTTGTGTGGGCTCATCCCTGGTCATCACCTGATTCTTTAATTATATTTTGTTTGGAATAGAAGAGTATTGATGTCATTACTCGACCCTCTTGATTATCCTCCCAGTATAGTAGGTGAATAATATCATCACATGACCCTTAGCAGATTAGTGATGTCATCAGTTGATACTGCTGGTATAGTAGTAGATTAATGATGTCATCATCCGATACCTAAATGATCATTTCTGTATAACCGCAGATGAGTGATTGTAATACAAGGATAGTATTGATTACCCTGCTAGTATAACAGCAGATTCACGATTTAACAATCCCATCCCCCCTTACTCAAATACACTTCCATTATGGTAGTAAATTAGTGATATCATCACTAGACCCCTAGCGTAGTGATATCACTTTAACAACTTGTTAACTTATGTCACATCCCACCAAATAAGGAATGGAAACAGTAGAAGAGTTTCACACGAAGCCCTTTGGCTGTAAACATTACACGTGCCGCCATATGGTACTAGAATACTATAAGTAAGACCATCTGATGGATTATGCCATGGGTTTTTTTTCTATTGATGTTCTATGTGAATAGTTATGTGTAGAGTTATGTGTTGGTACATTAGGTCTAATATGCTACAATATGAGACATAGTTTGTGAACTGTGAATGATCTTGAGGAGGTGAGGGATGCATAAAATACTTCCACCTTCAGTTGGGAAGTTACCAAAATAAAAAAAAATTGAAAAAATATTTAAAAAGATGAAGTTCTCAAAGGAAGTGATGGCCATGGTTACATTGAAGGATGATATAGAAGAGATCACGTCTCTGGAGAATATCAGTAACACAATGGACACATTATTGGTGTACAATTGGTTATACAGCGATACTATAATATCAATGTAGAACCCATCAGTATATTTTGTATGGAAGTATGGAAGGAAACCCAAGAAAGCACAAGGAAAAAATCCAATCTCTGTACCGATATTACACCTATGGTTTTGTGCAAACTCAAGGCCTCAATTCTGCAAAACACTGAGCTCCTGGCCTCAATCCTCATTCACACTGATGTATGCACTCCCGACCGTAGCTGGGGCAATCATACGACGGTACACTGGAGAGGAGGAGGGGTGAACCAACGTCCATAGGAAATAGCGTGGCCCGGCCATGCATACAGGGAAAAGAAGTGCATGCCGCCAGGTCACCATAGCCGTCTATGGGAACGTTTTTCTGTTCACAAAGTTGTGGCTGGCTATACGTCTCCACAGCGGCCATGTACATGTGGCCTTGGTAATATAATACACCTCGGGGGACATTAATCATAGTGGGTCTCAGGTTCGCCTTTTTTTGCGCCTGGTTTGCTCTTCTTTTTGGCTCCTGATGTATGATGGATCTAGTTCTGCCTTAGTAAATGCGTTTTGGAATTGTCGCATGTCCGATTCATTTGCGCCTAAATTTGCACCAAATTTGGCGCAAATGTTAGATCTCATTTGTGAGCAATAATGAAAGGAGACTGAGAAAATGTGACAGAACGTTCAGGGCTTCATCTCTGCACAAAAACCTATCATTGTGATGTAACTGCAGGGACTAAAAGTTACAGAGATGTAAAAAAAAAAAAAAAAATTCTTGCTGAAACGAGTCTTTGCCTTTTTTATTATATTTTACACGAAATGGAGACTGATAATCTCAGATCTGTACAATAAGACAATAATCACTCACAGAGATGATCCTATAGACAATGATGAAGTGGTTACTGAAGAAATTTTACATTTTAAAACTGCTCCGAAGTATTTTCCATGTTGCATAGAGGGAATTCTTCATTTGGGAACCAAAAATTTATGTTTTTAGTAATAAAAAGGGAAGTTTTTTGGATGTGCACCTGCTCAGAGAAGGTGCATTTTCTGCGGCTATTTTGTGCCTTTTTAGGCGCACTTTTGTGATAGATCCCGTGCAAACATCTGTATAGGACGCACTCACTATGTCAGATAAGGCGCAGGGACTCAAAACCACTAAGTGCCGAACTTTGCCGTGCGCCAGAAAATGAAATTAACGAGATGCGCCAGATTTTAGCGCTAAAAGACGCTCAAAACAGTCTAACTGACTATGATTAATGTCCCCCCTCATGTTTAGGGTTGTGATTATACTTCCCCCAAAAAGGGAGAATTTATCATGGATTGTATGTTACTTTTCTTCCATACAAGGTATAAAAATGGCCAGTTTTACACCCAGCATGCCACTTTTTTGGGTGGGGATCAAGGTGCAAATCCAGTGTGCTGCTTGCCAGGTTTAGGAATATGAAGAACCTACTTTTCTTAGTAGATCAGTTGTTTGCCTCATCCCTGAACCTGAATATGGGTTTATAAACTATATTATATTTATATGCAAATTACCTTGTTATTCAAGCATGGATTAGCCTCTTAGTAGCCCTTTAGATCCGACTCCCTGCACATTCATGCCGCTTGTGTATGTGCCGGTATGGTCCACATGGACGCAGTGGCTCCCAGTATGTCGCTGGCTAGAGGGAAGTTATTTGTAAATCCAGTACAAATCTCAATTTTCAGGCGTTTTTCAGGCTCCAAATCAAATTGGAATATATTTTGATTTCCTTCGGATGAATCTTGTAAATAATAATGGAATTCTAAAGGAACCATTAAAATGGTCAATGATTTCAATTAACTTTTGATGCTTTCATTGTAGTTGGTTTGTACCACATCCATTAGGCTTCCAGTATCGTTTTAGTGAAAACCTAAAATTCAAATATTAGCATCAAAATAGACAGAATGGGGGTCATTTACTAAGGGTTTTTCTATCGGGTTACCCGAATATTACCGTTTTGCAACGATTTTCCTTGAATTGCCCAAGGTTTTTGGTACCGGCATGCACACGACGGAAATCGGGGGGCGTGGCCATCAGAAAACCCGACGGATTTGTAAAAACTGACGTATTTTTTAAAAAAAGTGTCGCTTGACACATGCTTACCTGCACCCTGCAATAGATTGTGAACTCCAGTGAACTCCCACGGACTTCAGCGCAGCAGCAACACCTGGTCATCGGGCGCACTACCTCCACAGAGGATCCTCCACATAGGACGCGGCGCTGGATCGCGACAGGACCCGGTAAGTAAATCTGCCCCAATGAGTTTTCATTTAAAAGGACTAGAGGGACAAGTTAGGTTAGGTTTCATGATTATTAAATTACAGATTAGGGCAGAGGCAGAGATAGTACAATCCTCATGGTAAGTTTCCTTCAAAGCAACGTTTCAACCAAATAGATTCTGGACGAATTGAATATTATGAAAGATTTGATAAAGCCTCAGAGAATCTTAGATGATCTTGAAACTTGTTGACCTTTGTGCTGAGCAGAACACAGCAGTCCTTTTCCTATAGGGGGAATATTGTGGTATCATCTGTAACGCTAGTTCACCTGAAGGTTTATACAAAGCCAAGACTTAAGAAACCACTGGAAGCAAATACAAAATGTTCCTTGGTTGCTTCCAACTAGCCGTTATATCCTGCTGGTCTAGAATTGGTAAAATAAAGATGGGATTGGACCCAAGGATAATGGACTCAATTATTCTCAATAATTTAATGTGAATTTCTTAGTGCATGAGTTGTGCCACACTATTTGTCATACCTGGTGCATTGAGTGTGAAGAACATCAGGATCCCGAATTTCACAACAATGAAAAAGGCCATTTACGCTCTCTTTTCCTTTTGCTTCATGGATGCTTGCATAGAATTTCTCTTAAAGGGGTCTTAAAGGGAACCTGTCATGCCCTTATCCCCCCTAAGTACATTCTGTTTATTGGCGGATCTGATCCGGGGCTGACACCCATCACCATCACCACTCAGTTAATTTCAGCAATTGTGGGGCCAGAGCTTTTCAGTTTCTGTTCTCGGTTGTCATTTTTTGCCAGGGGATCTCAAAAACTAAAGAGCATGTCCCAAACCTCGGACCCCCACCGATTGCACAAATGGAAATCACTCATCCCCTATTTCAATGGTCACTCATTCATGTTGATCCATGATCTCCAAGGGGCTGATGGGGGTTGTCACAGTATCTTTATTATTCGCACTCTTTTCCAACCCTGTGGACAGTTGGTTGTTTGTGAAGGTGTCCCAGCTGTTTTCTGGCAAATTTTTGAAACCACTGCAGTGTTATTCCTCACAGCCATGTCAGATCTGACTTATGAGGCCCTACCTTTAGGATTTATTTAGATAAATTTATTTGGTAAAATAGAGCCTTTGCTGGCCGAATGCAAACCCTGGTAATCAGATTAAGCCTCGTAGTAAGTGTCAACATTTGAAACTTCAGATTTGAGATTGAGTCTTCTGCTCGATCTCTGGGGTCCAGAATTGTGTTAGAGCCTGGGTCTACAGAAGGTTCCTCTGGTTCTCTGATCGGTCAGTCTGACACTCTTCATAGTTATATATTTTATATTCTGTGAGTTCCTTCTGTGCCCCATTGAACTTGTGCTTTATACTGTACTGATAAGTATTCCATGCCAAACGACTATGATGTATAAGGTCCAGCTCTTGAAGGAGCTTTTGGTCCATGAAATATGGCCAGCTCACTTTCTCTATCCCTTACACTGAAGATGTTCAGCTGAATAAGCCCTTAGAATCTGGTTATCAATATATGGATTGATGTGAGCAAGGTAAATGTTTTAGAATTTCCCAGCAGTAGTGTCAGGATCAGTGGATCCTCAGGACCACCGCGGGAGATGGTACTAGCCGACACCTAGGACTGGTTTTCACCAGAGCCTGCCGCAAAGCAGGATGGTCTTGCTGCGGCAGGGTACCACCAGGTCGTTCCACAGGTGCGACTTGCCCAATCCTGGCAGCCAAGGTCGAGGTACCTTAGCGGAAGACAGTCTTGTGGTAAAGTCCAGGCTCAGGGTCAGGGCAGGTGGCAGAGATGCAACGTCAAGTCCAAATCCGGGTTCAGCAACAGGAGGTCCAGGCAGATGGGAACGGGAACACGGGACACAGCAACACGGCGGAACTCGTGTAACACAGCAACACAGAGGAACTCGGGTAACACAGCAATGCGGGACACAGGAGCAGGAACACACAGGAACGCAGAAATCCACAGGAACGCAGGAATAATCGCTACAAAGCTTTCTCTTAGGCTGTGAGGCACAAAGACCCGGCAGGGATTGCAGAAAGAGGCAGGCTTATATGGAATTTAGAGAAATGGCCAACGCCAATTAATTGTACGCTGGCCCTTTAAATTTAGAGAAGTTGACGCGTGCGCCCTAGCAGTCGGGGACGCACACGCACAGCAGAGGGGAGCAAGCCAGGAGCTGGGACAGGTGAGCTGCGCTGGCGTCGCGCTGGCGGGGGCAGAGGAGCACGGGTGAGCCTGCGACCCGCGATATGGGTCGCGGGACCACTCGTGACAAGTAGAAAGAAAGCATTATAAAGATTCAATTGAATTCAATGTAATACATTTCTATGTCCTCCAAATTGAGGAACAAGGATTCATGATTTCCTAATAGGATTTTAATATCCATTCAAGCTTCAGTCCCTTCCTCTGCCCATTGTTTTGAACTGAGCTTGCATTCTGTCCTGCACTAGTCTGAACACTGCTTTACTTCACTCCTGACTGTCTTATTTTATTTTCTCCTGTTGACTTTGTTCTGGGCTACGGATAGTAAAACTAGCTGTGATGGACAGATGCCTCCTCTACTCATATTCCTCCCCTGCTAGACTGGTTTGTCTGGAAGTCAGGGATTGGTCCAATCACTCTCTGGCCATGAACTCTTATATCTCATAAGAGGATAGTCTGCCCACTTACCCGTGTTTTCACTATATCTTCTTTACAGTTTTCTAGCATTTTTTGCTCTTCTGTATTCTTTTACTTTTTGACCCTTGCTCATCTTCTCACCAACCATTTGTCCCTTGATTCTCTACTGCATTCTTCCCTTGGTTTTGACCCGTATTCATTCTGTCGATTCTGTACTGCATTCTTCTCTTAGTATTAACCAATATTTGTACAGCCATTCTTTTGTCTTTGTCCTATTTTTGTTGTTTTTATGTCCTGTTTTTCCACTTTTATCGCAGGAAGGTAATATTGACCAGTTGTCATCTTTAGGGATGTATTGGCATGTAGGTAGGGACAATTGGCTGGGTTAAGCTTTAGGGTTCACTGTTTGTGTTTGTATTTTCCTTTTCCACTTTATTTTCCGTTCCCAAACAGCAGAAATATAGATATATGGTATTTTTTTATATGATGCTTCTATTAATAAAAGATGTTCAGATCTAACATTAAAGGAGGTTTACATAAGGTGACCACATTGGGGAAGATTTACTTACCCGGTCCATTTGCGATCCAGTGGCGGTTTCTCTCACGCTGATTCAGGTCTTCCGGCGATTCACTAAGGTAATGCGCCCGATGTCCACCAGGTGTCGCTGCTGCTGAAGTCCGTCGGAGCTCACTGGAGTTCACCAAGCTATCCTGGGTGCAGGTAAGCGTGTGTCAAGCGGTGGTTTTTCCAAATCCGTCGGGTTTTCCGACGGCCATGCCCCCCGATTTCCATTGTGTGCATGCCTGTGCCGATGCGCCACAGAAACCCAACGAAAAACAGCGATTCGGGCCCTTAGTAACTGACCCCCATTATGTCAGTTATGGGAAGCCCGTGTGCATTCCTGTATGTACAGAGTTAATTCCTTATTTAATATTCACCATATCTGTCGAATGTTTTCAGATATGACCTAATACGACTTCAGAACCATCCAAAGCAAAAAAATTAATATTCTCCTCTGTCACAGTAGTGCAAGTAAAACCCTGCACTAAACTCATGAAAGAAGTTGAATCTCTTCCAGACGTTATGAACTGCGAGTTTCCTGTTTGAACTTAACCTAAAGGCTTCTTTAAGAGACTGGCAGTCACTCCGCAGTGCTCTGAAGATCATAATGAGGGAAAGGCCATTTCATGTTTACATTGTAGCATTTTAACCCCAGGAATATTTTTCTAAGTTTAGTGACAAGTCCCGAAATCTTCGAGGTTAAAAAAAAAAAAAAAAAAAGCTGGCGCCCTCGACATGGCTCGGATTCACCTGGCAAAGAACGCCTTCTCCTAACAAGATTCAAATGTTTTGGAAAGAGAAAAAAAAAATCCCTCCACTAACAACAACTTTCAACATGTTTTTTTTTTGTTGTTTTTTTTAAATCCCTGAAAAATTTGTTTTTTTTTTTTTTTCCGTGATTAAATTAAAATATGATCTTTGATGGAAACCAAAAAAAAATCTTTTCAGATTTAGAAAACATGCAGCGGATACAAATGAGTGATGTCTAGAAGAATTGCTGAACGTGTATTTTATACAGTACGGTACAAATGAAATTTATGCTTCGGCCTCGCGGGGAAATGGAGCCAAGATATATTTTCCCCCCCTTGCGCTGGGAGCTGGCACCGAGGGCATCGTCCTGATTATTTCTGGTCATTACTATGAATGTGATTTGTAATTATACATAACATATAACATTAAGGGGATAGGAATAGCCTTGAGGTGGCCAATCAGCACCACCCGTTTTCCGAGAGGGCGAATTGCATTGCAAATACACATCGTTTGTAACCACTTTACAATGTTTGGGGTTTTTCCGGGCTTGATCTGACATGCCTTAGTAAATACTTATATTGTCCATAAAATAAAAGTAATTTTTTTCCACTCTGCTTTTTTCTTGTTCCTCTGTTATACCTCCTGGTAGTATACATTTACAGATTGGGACTAGGGGATGCCAAACTGATCTAATCATTGCCAGGGCTCCAGGGTCATGACTATTGTATTAGCGAAATGACTCTCAGTTCTTGCTTTGGTTATACATCCCCAGGAGGAATAACAGAGGAAGAGTGTAACATGATGAAGAAACAATGCAAGACATGTCAGCTAGCTGGATATATAACATAGGACAGGATAGGAGTAGTAGTTCTGTCCTCTGCTCATACATGCAGGATAGGAGTAGTAATTCTGTGCTCTGCTCATACATGCAGGATAGGAGAAGTAGTACTGTGCTCTGCTCAAATATGCAGGATAGGAGTGGTAGTACTGTGCTGTGCTCATATATACAGGATAGGAGTAGTAGTTCTGTGCTGTGCTCATATATAAAGGATAGGAGTAGTAGTACTGTGCTGTTGTTGTTGCCTGTGCTTCTCAAATAGTACAGTATATAGTAGTAGTAGACTGTGCTGTCCCATATATACAGGATAGGAGTAGTAGTTACTGTTGCTGTGCTCATATATACAGGATAGGAGTAGTAGTATGTGCTGTGCTCATATATACAGGATGGAGTAGTAGTACTGTGTTGTGCACATATATACAGGATAGGAGTAGTAGTACTGTGCTTTGCCATACATACAGGATACGAGTAATAGTACTTTGCTGTGCCCATACATACAGGATAGGAGTAATAGTACTGTGCTGTGCCCATTATACAGGATAGTAGTATTAGTACTGGGCTGTGCCCATATATACAGGATGGAGTAGTAGTACTGTTCTGTGCCCATATATACAGGATAGGAGTAGTAGTACTGAGCTGTGCCTATTATAAGGAAGGAGTAGAGTACTGTGCATAATAACTGGATAGGAGTAGTAGTACTGTGCTGTGCCCATATATACAGGATAGGAGTAGTAGTACTGTGCTGTACCCATATACGGATAGGAGTAGTAGTACTGTTCTGGCCTATATATACAGGATAGGAGTAGTAGTACTGTCTGTGTCCATATATACAGGATAGGAGTAGTAGTACTGTGCTGTGCCCATATATACAGATAGGAGTGGAGTAGTAACTGTGCTTGGCGCCAATATACAGGATAGGAGTAGTAGTACTGTGCTGTACCCATACTAGGATAGTAGTAGTACTGAGCTGTGCCCATATATAGGATAGGAGTAGTGTACTGCTGTACCCATATATACAGGATAGGAGTAGTAGTACTGAGCTGTACCCATATATATAGGATAGGAGTAGTAGTACTGTGCTGTGCCCATATATACAGGATAGGAGTAGTAGTACTGTGCTGTGCCCATGTATACAGGATAGGAGTAGTAGTACTGTGCTGTGCCCATGTATACAGGATAGGAGTAGTAGTACTGAGCTGTACCCATATATATAGGATAGGAGTAGTAGTACTGTGCTGTGCCCATATACAGGAAGGAGTAGTAGTACTGTGCTGTGCCCATATAAAAGGATAGGAGTAGTAGTACTGTGCTGGTCCATATATACAGGATAGGAGTAGTAGTACTGTTGGTGCCCATAGTATAGAGGATAGGAGTAGTAGTACTGTGCTGTGCATGTATACAGTGATAGGAGTAGTAGTACTGTGCTGTGGCCATGTATACAGGATAGGAGTAGTAGTACTGTGCTGTGCCCATATATAGAGGGGAGAGTAGTAGTACTGTGCTGTGCCCATGTATACAGGATAGAGTAGTAGTACTGAGCTGTACCCATATAATATAGGATAGGAGTAGTAGTACTGTGATGTGCCCTATATACAGGATAGGAGTAGTAGTACTGTGCTGTGCCATGTATACAGATAGGATGTAGTACTGAGCGTACCCTATATATAGGATAGGTAGTAGTACTGTGCTGTGCCCATATACAGGATAGGGTTCGTT